>CAWUFW010005542.1:600000-850000 GCA_963921515.1 Calotriton arnoldi
TGGCCCAACTCCAATGTAAATCAGAGAATGGGTGGGATGTTGGACAAACTCTTCAACTCATAGGGCACATTTCCTCCACCACCGCTTCTGAAGGTGGGGAATGAATGTGCCTGCCTCAGGGCAGTCTAAGGGTGAAGAACCTTTTTAGAGGAATCTCTCCCTCACAGGTGAAACAGGCCGAGAAGAAAGCTCTATGTTTGTATGTATGTAGAACTTATATTGCAGCAGTCTAGCTGGGGAGAAAAGGACTCTGCAGACATATGTATAAACAAAAGGGACAACATTGGAAGAATGACATTTCTTAAGAAGTGTGATGTCAACCTTAACTACTGAGGAGCAATACATTTAATAGACCCTTTTAAAAGGAATGCATACACTTTATTCCTTGGACCAGGACTCAAATCTGCTTCTGCGTAAGTCAGACCTAAATTATGCATAGCTCCTCAGATCAAGACCCCAAAAGACAAGTGGAGTAGTCACTTTCAGTTATGATTTACTTATCCGGCAAATTTTTATGTACTTTGCTAGGACAAGATGTGGAGGTTTTTCCTATGATATCACATGTATTATTATGACCTTATTTACTTTAGAAAAAAACTAAAACCTCACACTAGTCATGGAGAAATATTTGTTTAAAATCAAAATTGCCAGTACCATATCAACTTAAACAAAAGGTAGAGAGACCTCAGGGGGGTGCAAGGAGGAGGGGAATGAGATTTCTTGATCATAATATATTAGGGGCCTGATTTAGAGTTTGACAACAGAGTACTCCATCGCAAATGCGATGGCATACCCTGCCAACAAAACCCTCAGTTTGCACAGCACATTTAGATGCTGGTGGACCTTAAATATTCCATCTCGGAGCCCTGTTTCCTCCATCGATGGAAAATGTCTTCTAACACCCCAACGGGGTAGGGGTCACCAGAGGAAGAACATTACACCATTCGCCCTATGTCAAGAGGATGGTGTAATTCCTTTTTTTCCTGAAACGGGAAAAGAAACAATAATGACTCGAACGTTCAAGTAGAAAACTCCCATGATGTGGTGTAGATTATATTTTAGTTTTTTAGAAACAAACTCCTGCCTGGTAGTTTGTTTCTGAAAAACTAAAAATAATTGTCAAGATTGTGGACAGCTGTTCAAACTGACAGCAGCCATCCACCAAAGTTTTTTTTTTTTTTAAAACAGATTTTATTTGTCAAAATAGCACATATGGCGCAGATCTCTGAACCCCAGAGACAACTGCTGCATGAAAGATACAAAAATTGACTTTGACCATTTTACATATGTTAAAGACAGGAGATTATGAAAGGCAATACAAATAAAATCAAACCCTCCAAACAACCAACCTCCCCCACCCTCCCCACCCCCGGCACACCGTCCCCTTATTCCGGAGCAACATATCACTAATTCGAACTGCATCCACCAAAGTTTTAATGCATTGAAAGGAACCACTATGACAGCGGTTGCCTTCAAGGTACAGAGATGCCGCTTGGCCATGTCTAAATTTGGTGGGTGAAGTACCATTGAGATGAAGGAGGTAATGTCCTCCAATATCCTGATGAACACTACTCTGTCTGCCAAATTCTGAATCAGGCATTAAATCTCTTGAACCCTGAGTTGGCGTACCTGCAGAAAAGGGTAAGAAGGCCTCTTTGTTTATGAACTTTCGTTCTTTGTCAAGGAAATGTCCTGGATTGAACTGTTGAGGGGTCTCCCAGTGCTCAGGATCAAACAGAGCAGAAGAAAAATTAGGTATGATGAGAGAACCCTAGGAGGAAAAAATAGGTTATTGGATTAGAATGACAGGCAAAAGATATTCCTATTATATAAATTATTTCATACGGCACAACTCTCCCCAGGTGGATGTCAGTGCTCTAAACTCGGTTCTGAGAAGGTGGGAGTTGGACAGGTGTCTTAATCTTTCCAGACTCCAAAACTCATGCAGTCATCTAAGTGAGTTTAATTATGATCATTGAGAGTTTTGAAGGAAGATGACCATCGAGTCATAAAATCTCTGAGGAATGGCAAAGAAGAATTCTCAGAGGTAATACATGATGAACATAAACATTAGGAAGACACATCAAAATGGATAGTGGTCCGAGGGGAATTCAATATCTTTGAGAAACCAGGGAGAGCCCCTCAGGAAAGAGACCAATATGTCTACTTTGATCTCCTTTTTAAAGGTCATCTGTTTGATGGGCTTAGCTCTTTGGCAGCTCTAGCTGGCTTGTTGGACAATATTGTTTAGAGAATACCCTTATCAAGATCCCTTTCATGGAGCAAGTAAGAGTGTGGAGATGGGAGTTGATTTAGAAAAGTTATGGCCAGATACTCTCTGGCAGGATTCTTTGGGTTATGTAGTGGTCAGTTCATAAAAATATGGGAAAGTTGAACTCAACACTAGAAAATGCATTTGATTTGATGGCACTCCTTAACATAAGGGGTCTTCAAGGTCCCACCAGTATTCTAACTGAAAAAGAGGTGGTGGAACAGGAATGATGTGGAATGACGTTCATGAAGAAGCATTCACATAGAGTACCAGAAGGAAATTAAGATTGTAAAGCAACTACTGTGGAGAATAAATCACAGCTAGTATAGATGTTCATGTAGCAGTCTCTGGAAACTAAGATGACCCCACCTGTCGAGATGCCACATAAGAATGTTAAATTGTTTCACCACTTAAGTTTAATTTTTGGGCACGACATTGCTTATTTCTCCAACCCACAGGTCTATAGTTGCCTGCCTCTCTGGCCTTAATTCTGATGAGTAACTTCTAACAAAAAATTTTAAACGTCCATTTCATACTGTACTTCATGTGTGAGGTGTATCTTGAAAGTAACTGATGGCAAAACTTGTAATCTCTGCCACTGCACCACCTCGTAATGCTGATGATTAGTTCCTTTTCTTGAGATAAACCCTGCACTTTTTCTTCTTATCCTGCCTCACAATACTAGTGTATTTACCTTGCTCGTCAATAAATGCCCCAACTGTCAGCCACAATGTTAGTGCATTTGCACCTTGTCTGATGGTAAACTTTATACTCAAAGTTATGTATTTTGCCTCCCAATAATGCATTACCTATACACTGCCAGATGATAACCCTGCTCTGTCTGCTTCGTATTTTGTCTCTCAGTGCTGGTCAATAGGTGACTCAATACTGGTGCATAAGTACCTTCTCAATGTTGAATCCCTGCAATGAGGTCTCCTTCACAGTCTTCCTAAAAAGACCAATAGGTGCAATGTTGCTTATGCGCTGTATCTCATGGATCACGGCATTGGTGTAGGGAAGCCTCTTCCGGTCCTCATAGTGAATGATCTGGGACTCTCCAAGGACATCATCGAGCTCCTTCTTAACATTCTCTGGAGGGAGATATTTACACAAATAAGGGAACTGGTGGCATTCTAACCAACTAATGTCTACAAGTAAGATAGTTTTTGCAAGATAGTTGACAATATAAGCCCATCCAGTCTCTCAACCCATCCTAATTCAGACCAACTGAGCTCAAACCAACTCATTGGAAGTCAATTCTGCTCAGTTCAATTGAAACCACCTGCGCCTAATGACATCAAATAAAAACCTCCATCCAAGTGCCGAAAATATGCTCTATCATTTGAATTAAGGAAGAGACCGGCACTCTGGGAGCGATTTCACAATTTTGTTTATTACAGTGCCATGAGGATTAAGCACATCAATGCGCATGGCTTTACACAAGCCTTGGTCATGATGTGCATCGCCATCTTTGATGGTGCTTTATATACATAGTAAAAAAAGTGAAAACAGACCGTAATACAAACACTGAAAACTAAACATATTTACATGATACTAAGAACACGTCTGCACAAAAATAATTCATAATCAACTTACACACTAAATTTTTCGAAATAGGCAAAAACTATAAATTCATCTCCTTTCAAACTCACTAATAACTCAATAATCCATCAGTATTCACCTGTATTACTTCATCAAGCCCAAGGGATAACTTTAAAACAAATTGACTCAACATACTCCACAGTATTTAACAGGCATATATCATAATGATCAAATATTCACTTAGAGTATACCGCTTGTCAAACTAAATAAAAAAATAAAAAAGATATAATAAATTAATAAAAGTAATTATATTCCTGTTAACTCGTGATCTGCTCTCATGTCCCAGTGGGCTATCACAGGCAATCTCTGATGTATAGTGGAAGCTCACTAGGGCAGGAGGGCTGATCAGGAGTTCAAAGAAATATAATTATTTTATTCACTTATAATACCGCAATGAGAGGAACATAGGGGCCTATTATGATGGCGGGCGGATCGCCACCGCCGGGCCGGCGGTGGCGATCTGCCCGCCATCTGTACCTGAGTTACCCCCCGCCATATTAGTATGTACGTTGTGCATGGCAATGCAAAGCATGCACTTTTAACATTGCGGACGGAGCTGCACCCAGCAGCACCGTCCGCAATGTTAAAGTCCAGAATGCGCCTGCCTGTGTGGCGGGCGCATCCTAATTGGCCTCGTGGGACCGCCACACCTCTGGCGATCGGTCCCATTTTCCGTTACGGTGGCGGACGGACAAAGTCCGCCCGCCATCGTAATAGGCCCCATAGTATTTTTGTTTAATTTTTTTATTTATTAGATTATGCCCTTCACCCAACCCCCGTGGGTGCACAGCCGTCTTTTAAAAAATAAAATTGGTGGGGTTCCATGGATCAGCAGTCAACCGTCAACCATCTTTTGCCGTAGCATTTCTCCTCCCTTCTTCCAGAGTGGTACCAATAATCTTGCACAGTTTTATACAATAAATTTATGTGAATAATGTGCTAATAATATATGATTTAATACTCTCTTATCTTTATAACCTACTGCTGTTTTTTTCTTTTACTTTATTAAATATTAAATAAAAAGAGTTTGAGATAAGTATAAAATGCTCAAGAATTGGTATGGTTTTACCAGAGAGTTATTGTCAGCTCTTGAAATAGGTGGTCACAGTGGTATGCCATGAGAGATAGCGGTCTGTGACTGAAGTATTCACTTTATTAGCAGCTAATGGCACAAAATATATGCGTTCAGTGCATGATCTGGTAAATAGTTTGAGGTTTTCAATACCATTGGAAATTTATGAAAAGGGCTCATTTATGCTTATAGGAAACATTCATGAGACGAAGACTCAGTGATATCTTAGCACAAATAATAGCTATAGAGAAGCCTATAATGGCCAAGGTGTATTTACAATGCGCTCTTGGAAATCAAGATACCTATACATTTTGGCATTTAATTGAATGGACCTCATATTCCGCCAAAGACAAACTCTGTTTCTCGGTTAAATGAGAAGAAAACATTTATAAACTTTACAATGGGACCAAAATTGGAAAGTGGGAATGTTGTAGCTTTGTGTTTTAATTATGTGGCACGTCCATTATCAGGTTTCTCTTAATTAATCAAGAACAATCAAGATGTAAAACTGTTACCATGTCCTTAGAGTAAGGGTCACTGTTGGCACATGACTCCTTTTACAGTGGTCACGGGGTCTCACTATTCAGCCACGTGAGTGAACATCACACTTGATCTTCCATCTGCCACCAGGGCCACTGGAAGAAGAAACAAGCAATCTCCTACAAACCTGGAATGAGTAAATGTGTTTTTCCTACTCACACCAGCCAGACGGTGGTGTGATTTGAGGCAGAAGTGTCAATGCATTTTTCAGGTTTCTGTCTTCCATTAGTGGGAGAACCATTGTTTCCACAAACAGAAGATAGAAATCTCTGTTTTTCTTTCTTGATAAACTCAACCATGTTCCTGTGAAGCATCTTCATCATCTACTTATTGAATTACAGCTAAATACCGTGCATTGGGGGCTTGTGGGAAGTGATATTTACCGTTTGCCACATAGATCTACCAATCAAGTGTTAAAATCGGGGGGATATTGGCACTGCTGCTATTCAGACTAGACAGAGCATAGATAAAGAAAGCACTGAATAAAGTGCATGATTTTCCTAATTTAGGGAGATGATATTAAATATATTGGACCCGAGGTACAAAAGTAACTTACACTTTTGAGTAAGTTTATGCTTTTGAATAAGTTTACTACTTTTTTTTGGTATTCAAAAACTGTGCTTTTGTAGTAACCCCCATAGGAAATAATGTTACAGGAAATCTAACTATTTTAAATGGTTAAAATTGTTAAACAGATAATTTAAATAGTGTATATTTACTATTTAATTGTAAAATATTTTAATAACCTGTTGTGAATTTGAAAAATAATGTAATTAAATATTTTTATGAAAAATGATTAAAATAACTTTCATTCAGTCTGTACATTACTTTTAATAATTATTACTGCACATTAAAAAATATCACCGCCCTGACTGCCACATTCAGGGCGGAGGTCTCAGCATGGTAAAGTATAGAGAAAAATTAAACAATTAATAATTGTTACAAGTGATGTAGAGAATTAATTATAATTCATGTAATTAGTTTTAATAAAGATTTATGTTACATTATGTTGAATTATGTTATACTTAATTAATAGATATTATTACTTTTGCATATTTTTCAACAATAATAAATATGTCCTATTTTTACAAATTATGTTTAGAATTAATTTATATTTCTAGGTATTTTAAATAATCTGATTTAATTTAACATTCTTCCCGATTGGGTTTTATTTTAAGTCCCTACCTCCATTATTTTGGGAGGGTGTTGCTATACCAGTGGCTGGTCCTTTGCAGTGCTGGCCTTACTATAATATTGTAATTTACTACAAAAGTATAAGTGACAACGGTTGGTTACTACAAAAGTTTGTGAATAGCACATTGTAGTACGTTTTCTAGTAGTACTACTCTAGACTATCAAAAGAACCACAAAGTGCAGTTTGTGAATCAGACCTGAGGTTTGGACGTTTGAAAAGTGTTAATATGCAGCTGACCTATGGGTGCACTGCATCTGACATATAGTTAGAATATTAAGAGAAAATCCTGAAGGAATAATTTTCACTCATTACATCAGTTGTTTGAAAGATTAGTCTGACTGTATTAAGAGTCAGGTGTAAGCAATACATTAAGCGATTTATGTAAGCATAGTTTTTTCAATACTAAATCACACTATGAATAATGTTTTTTTCAATACATACAACAACAGTCCCCTTAAATTAGTCCACGCATCAGTTCGTAGAGACATTTGATAGTGTATGAACCAGTGAGCCAAAAGAGAAAAGTCTCTGTAGTTATTTATGAAACATCAACTTTTGGTTTGTCAGGCTGATGGGAAATGACCTGACTTATGGAGGCTACACCCTAGTTATATGTTGTTATGAAATCAAATATAACTTTTCAACTTTTTAACAACTTTTATTATTATTAACTTTTTGTGATTTATTAACCCCTTCGGTGCTTATGATGAGCTGGACTCGTCATGGCACACAGTGCTCGTGTGCTCATGACGAGTCCAGCTTGTCATAAGACCACCCACGGGGGAAGCGCTGGCGCTCCCCCCGTGGGAATCCGATCGTCGGGTTTTTTGGGGGAAGGCAGGGGCAGGACTTCCCCTGCCTCCCCCGCCCCCCCGCCCCCCGCCCTCCCCATCAATGACGTCAGCGCGCGAGGCGCGCTGACATCATTGAGGGTTTCCCTTTCTTCCCGACGCGCTGGAAGCCATTTGCTTCCAGCGCGTCGGGGAAATAAGGTGAGTTTTGGCTCGGGGAGGGGGGGGTTTGATTCGAATAGAGGCATCGAGGGAAAGGAAAGGGTTTTCCTTTCCCCCCGATGCCTCTTTTGTGCATTCCTGCTGCACGATCATGTGATTGTGCAGCAGGAATGCCACGAGGAGGGAGGGCGCAATTCTCCTGCAGAATTCGTGAGCGTGGAGATGTGCCTTCTCTCCATTTACACCCTGAAAAGTTAGCTGTAATACTTGATGGAGGTCTTTGCATCCTTGAATTTCTCGAGCGCAATCCTCGTGTAGTTCCCGTGACCAGGAGGTTCCTTCTCCTCGTCTGCCGCTGCGATCCTGCTCTAACCCTTTATAAACAAGAGGCATGTGAACGGGCCTAGAAGCCCCGCTCGTTTGGCCCCGCCACACATACACTAGCGGTATGCAACGTATGCCCGCCCTTTCCCCACTATGATGGACAGCTTACTCAAAGGATCCCGGTGCTTTCGGCGCGGTGGCAAAGTTACAGACACACAGGTCACTGGAGACAATTGTTCTGGTCCTTTACGCAGCTGTAGTGTAGGAAAGGCACTATACATTTACCCAACGAGGTAGCACTTACTGATTAGCCAGTAGAAAGTACTCCAGTTGAGTAGAGGTATTGCACAAAACGGTGGCATCTTCGTGGATAAATATGCAGGGCAGATGTGCCTTCTCTCCATTTCCAACGTGAAAAGTTAGCTGTAATCCTTGATTGAGGTCTTTGCATCCTTCATTTTCTCGAGCGCAATTCTCGTGTAGAATTCGTGAGCGTGGAGATGTGCCTTCTCTCCATTTACACCCTGAAAAGTTAGCTGTAATCCTTGATGGAGGTCTTTGCATCCTTGAATTTCTCGAGCGCAATGCTCGTGTAGTTCCTGTGACCAGGAGGTTCCTTCTCCTCGTCTGCCGCTGAGATCCTGCTCTGACCCTTTATAAACAAGAGGCATGTGAACGGGCCTAGAAACCCCGCTTGTTTGGCCCCACCACACATACACTAGCGGTATGCAACGTATGCCCGCCCTTTCCCCACTATGATGGACAGCTTACTCAAAGGACCCCGGCGCTGTCGGCGCGGTGGCAAAGTTACAGACACACAGGTCACTGGAGACAATTCTTCTGGTCCTTTACGCAGCTGTAGTGTAGGAAAGGCACTATACATTTACCCAACGAGGTAGCACTTACTGATTAGCCAGTAGACAGTACTCCAGTTGAGTAGAGGTATTGCACAAAACGGTGGCATCTTCGTGGATAAATATGCAGGGCAGATGTGCCTTCTCTCCATTTCCAACGTGAAAAGTTAGCTGTAATCCTTGATGGAGGTCTTTGCATCCTTCATTTTCTCGAGCGCAATTCTCGTGTAGAATTCGTGAGCGTGGAGATGTGCCTTCTCTCCATTTACACCCTGAAAAGTTAGCTGTAATCCTTGATGGAGGTCTTTGCATCCTTGAATTTCTCGAGCGCAATGCTCGTGTAGTTCCTGTGACCAGGAGGTTCCTTCTCCTCGTCTGCCGCTGAGATCCTGCTCTGACCCTTTATAAACAAGAGGCATGTGAACGGGCCTAGAAGCCCCGCTCGTTTGGCCCCGCCACACATACACTAGCGGTATGCAACGTATGCCCGCCCTTTCCCCACTATGATGGACAGCTTACTCAAAGGACCCCGGCGCTTTCGGCGCGGTGGCAAAGTTACAGACACACAGGTCACTGGAGACAATTCTTCTGGTCCTTTACGCAGCTGTAGTGTAGGAAAGGCACTATACATTTACCCAACGAGGTAGCACTTACTGATTAGCCAGTAGAAAGTACTCCAGTTGAGTAGAGGTATTGCACAAAACGGTGGCATCTTTGTGGATAAATATGCAGGGCAGATGTGCCTTCTCTCCATTTCCAACGTGAAAAGTTAGCTGTAATCCTTGATGGAGGTCTTTGCATCCTTGAATTTCTCGAGCGCAATGCTCGTGTAGTTCCTGTGACCAGGAGGTTCCTGCTCTGACCCTTTATCCCCTTCGGTGCTTATGACGAGCTGGACTCGTCATGGCACACAGTGCTCGTGTGCTCATGACGAGTCCAGCTCGTCATAAGACCACCCACGGGGAAGCGCTGGCGCTCCCCCGTGGGAATCCGATCGTTAGGTTTTTTTGGGGGAGGCAGGGGAAGGGCTTCCCCTGCCTCCCCCGCCCCATCAATGACGTCAGCGCGCGAGGTGCGCTGACATCATTGAGGGTTTCCCTTTCTTCCCCGACGCGCTGGAAGCCATTTGCTTCCAGCGCGTCGGAGAAATCAGGTGAGGTTTGGCTCTGGGAGGGGGGTTTGTATCAAAAGAGGCATCGAGGGAAAGGAAAGGGTTTTCCTTTCCCCCGATGCCTCTTTTGTGCATTCCTGCTGCACGATCATGTGATCGTGCAGCAGGAATGCCCACTAGGCACCAGGGTTTTTTTAATTTTTGTGTTGGGGAGTGGCCAAAAGGGCAAGGGTTGCTCCCCTTTTACGGGTGTGAATATTTTATTTATACTGTTAGGCCCACCTACCCCTTAGCTTGGCTGGTGGATTCTGTGTGGACTGGTGCATTATTTGCATATGTGATTGTAATGTTTTTTTTCTCCTTTTTATTCTAGTGTAAAGCTTTTGATTCCTGTTTGCGGTTTCGGCAGTTGTGGTTCTGCAGTTTTGCGTAATTGCATTTATTTGGTAAGAAAAATATTTTTGTTGTGTGTGTACTCCAAATGAGTATTATTGTCATGCATGAATGAATTTTTTGTAAGTGGTGCCATAATGGCAGCATATTTGTTAGTGTTCAGAGCATGAAATTCTTTGCGATGTTTTGCATTGTCTTATGTGTAATTTTTTTCTTCTTCTTTTTTAGTGGGATATTGTTGATCCTTACTGTGTCTGTGCAGAGTAGATGGTGGTGATTCTAGCTGCTTCTGTCACGTGAGTGATATAGTGTTGGAGTATATAGGTCTTTGTGATAAAGCTACATTTTGTTTATTTCTTTTTTTTTACAAAGGGTTTGTTGTTGTTGACTTGTTTGACAAGTAACCTTTATTAGTAAGCATTATGGCTAACCGTAGAATTACTGCTCAGCAGGTGGTTGGTTTGCTTCTTGAATCTTCCTCTGAGCAGGATTATGAGACTGACAGTGCGTCTGAGGGAGAGGAGGGAGGGGAAGATTCAGGCAGTGAGTTTTCTCTCCACATGGAATCATCGGATGATGAAGGTACTCTCAGTGCAGATGAAGTGCCTGATTTAGAGGAGGATACTACTGTGCCGATGGTGCAAGAGGCATCTGGATTGCAGCCTGGGGCTGCTAGGCTTCCTACTGGAAGTGCTGGACTCTGGGTTGATCCAAACATGGTGCAGCCGGTGTTGCCTGCCTTTAGTGGTTATGCAGGGTGTAGAGTGGATTGTGAACATTATTTGCCTATACAGTATTTTCAGTTGTTTATGGATGATGTATTTTTGGGTGAGATTGTTGAGCAGACTAATTTGTATGCTGAACAGTTTTTGAGGGACAACAGTGCCAGACTTAGGCCCCATTCTAGAGCTACCCGGTGGAGTCCCACAAATCTGGAAGAGATGAAGAAGTTTTTGGGTTTGACTTTTTTGATGGGTTTGATAAGGAAGCCGTCCATGGGTTCATATTGGTCTACCAGTCCCTTGATGGCAACGGCCATATTTCCTGCAGTTATGACTCGTGATCGGTATTTACTTTTGCTTCGGATGCTGCATTTTGTTGATAATGGTTTGGCGTTGCCACGAGATCACCCTGAATGTGACCGTCTTTTTAAGATTCGGCCTGTTCTTGATCACTTTGTAGATCGATTTTCAGAGATCTATACTCCAGGGAAAGAAATATCTATTGATGAGTCTTTGGTGCTGTTCAAGGGCCGTTTGGTTTTTAGGCAGTACATTCCTAGCAAGAGGGCACGCTATGGAATTAAGCTGTATATGTTGTCTGAGAGTAGGACAGGATATGTTTTTAATTTGCGTGTGTACACTGGTAGGGATTCCACTATTGACCCCCTGGTTGTCCGTCCACTTTAGTAGGAGTTTCAGAGAAAATTGTGTGGGAACTTGCTAGAGGACTGTTTAACAGAGGCCACCATTTGTACCTTGATAACTTCTACACTGCTGTGCAATTGTTTAAGGAATTGTTCAAAGTGGACACTTTTGCTTGTGGCACAATCCGCTCTAACCGTAAAGGTTATCCAAAAGAGCTTGTTTGCAAAAAACTTCAGAGGGGACAGTGCAGTGCCTTGCGTAGTGAGGAACTGCTAGCTGTGAAATTTGTGGACAGGAGGGATGTGTACATGCTGACTACCATCCATGATGAGAGTACTTCACCTGTGGCTGTTTGGGGTCAGATTGCTGAAGTGCGCAAACCTGTGTGCATTTTAGACTACAATAAGCACATGGGTGGTGTTGATAGAGTAGATCAGAGGTTGGAACCTTACACTGCTATTCGTAAGTCTTACATTTGGTATAAGAAGTTGGCCATCCATCTCTTCAATTTAGCAACTTTCAATGCTTTTGTTGTGTTCAAGGAGTGTTCTCCTGCGTCAAAGTTGACTTTTGTTCAGTTTCAGGAGTCTGTCATAGGCAGCCTTGTTGTTGTGGAACAGGCAAGTGTTCCTAGAGTTGGAGTGGTGGAGGATGTGGCTCGATTGAAAGATCGCCACTTTCCTGATCACATTCCTCCTACACTCTCAAAAGACTTTCCCACTAGGAGATGTAGAGTCTGTTGGCGAAGAGGTACGCGGAAGGAGACTCGTATGTACTGCCCTGAGTGTCCTTCTAACCCTGGGCTGTGTGTGCCTGCTTGTTATAGAGCGTACCACAAGCAAAAGAATTATTGGGAGCAACCATGAGTGGTAAAGTGAACTGCCTGGTCTGTAATGTTTAAGAATTGTTGTTCTGTTTCAAGGTTGGCATTAGTGCAATGTTTCTGATTTTGTGTTAGTAGATTTGTATCTATTTGCAATTTGTTTGTGTTTTCTTTTTGTATAAAAAAATCCTAAATGTGATGGTGGTGTGTGTAGGCTGGTGCTTGGCTGGCGGTGTGCGTGGAGTGGCGCTTGGCTGGCGGTGTGCGGGGAGTGGCTCTTGGCTGGCGGTGTGCGTGGAGTGGTGCTTGGCTGGCGGTGTGCGTGGAGTGGCGCTAGGCTGGCGGTGTGCGTGGAGTGGCGATAGGCTGGCAGTGTGCGTGGAGTGGCGCTAGGCTGGCGGTGTGCGTGGAGTGGCGCTAGGCTGGCGGTGTGCGTGGAGTGGCGCTTGGCTGGCGGTGTGCGTGGAGTGGCGCTTGGCTGGCGGTGTGCGTGGACTGGCGCTCGGCTGGCAGTGTGTGAGTAGTGACTTGCTGCTGGTCACTACACACACTGCTAGCCGAGCGACACTCCACGCAATCCATCAGCTTGTGTGGTTGCTGTGTTAGGAATGTGGGCGTGTGAAAGTGATGGGCCCTTGAATGGCGCTGTCTGCTGGTGTGAGTGTTGTAATGTGATGGGCCCGCGGCTGGTGGTGTGAATGGTTTTGTATTTGTCACACGTATGAAAGGTGTATGAATGGCCTGTAAAGAGGTTGGTGCCTTGTCGTGGCTTTACAGCTCACGAGCTGTGAGTCAATGGTTCAGTTTCTCGTCCTTTCAATTATTAACAGTGCATTTCATTTTTGTGAAATCACTTGTTAATACAATTGTATATACTGAACCATCACTCACCCTCGTGCCAAATCCAACCAGTATGTGTGTGTGTGCTTGAGGATTAGATGGCTGTGCAGTAATATTTTTTTTTGTCTTTCTCAAGCAGGGTGTACCTTGTCCCTTTTTGTGAATGTTTTAATGTGTTTGTTTCGTGCCTGGGGGTGTGAATGGTCTTGTGTGTATCACGTATGAAAGGTGTGTGAATGGCCTGTAAAGCGGTTGGGGCCTTGACGTGGCTTTACAGCTCACGAGCTGCGAGTCACTGGTTCCGTTTTTGTCCTTTCAATTATTGACAGTGCATTTCATTTTTGTGAAATCTCTTGTTAATAAAATTGTATATACTGAACCATCACTTGCCCTCGTGCCAAATCCAACCAGTATGTGTGTGTGCTTGAGGAATAGATGGCTGTGCAGTAATCTTTGTCTTTTTAGTCTGTCTGCCAAGGTGTACATTCCGTCTAAGAATAACCTACCAACTGTAGATATTGTCGTAAACGAAACACTCATGGGAGTACATGGTGATATCTCTCTTGTGGATCCCAACAACTTATGGTACCCACAATGTCCTGCAAACCTCAAAATGTCTGTCACATTTTCCTTGCAATATTGTGCCAAAATTTTCACGCTGCAGAAATAAACAACACATTATCTCAAAATGACCTGGTTTTGCAAGGGGGTCACCTGGGTTTTGGCCCGGGGCTCGGCGGCCACATAGGGAAACCTACCAAACCCACACATTTCTGAAAAGTAGACACCCGGGGGCTTCCAGGGAGGTATGGCTTGCGTGGATCCCCCAACGTTTCCTTACCCAGAATCCCCTGCAAACCTCACTTTTAGCTGAAAAAATCACTTTTTTCACAAATTTTTGTGTGGGAAAGTGTGGCATCACTGGCCTCACACAAATTTCCTACCACCCAGCGTTCCCCCAGGTCTGCCGATAAAAATGGTGCCTCACTTGTGTGGGAGGCCCAAGTACCCGCGACAGGCAAGGGCCCACAACGTATTGAGGCGACCTCAAAATGGCCTTTCACAAAACCACCTGGTTTTGCAAGGGGGGTCAGCTGGGTTTTTGGCCCCGTGCTCGGTGGCCATCTAGGGAAACCTACCAAACCCACACATTTCTGAAAAGTAGACACCCGGGGGCTTCCAGGGAGGTATGGCTTGCGTGGATCCCCCAACGTTTCCTTACCCAGAATCCCCTGCAAACCTCACTTTTAGCTGAAAAAATCACTTTTTTCACACATTTTTGTGTGGGAAAGTGTGGCATCACTGGCCTCACACAAATTTCCTACCACCCAGCGTTCCCCCAGGTCTCCCGATAAAAATGGTGCCTCACTTGTGTGGGAGGCCCAAGTACCCGCGACAGGCAAGGGCCCACAACGTATTGAGGCGACCTCAAAATGGCCTTTCACAAAACCACCTGGTATTGCAAGGGGGGTCACCTGGGTTTTTGGCCCCGTGCTCGGCGGCCATCTAGGGAAACCTACCAAACCCACACATTTCTGAAAAGTAGACACCCGGGGGCTTCCAGGGAGGTATGGCTTGTGTGGATCCCCCAACGTTTCCTTACCCAGAATCCCCTGCAAACCTCACTTTTAGCTGAAAAAATCACTTTTTTCACACATTTTTGTGTGGGAAAGTGTGGCATCACTGGCCTCACACAAATTTCCTACCACCCAGCGTTCCCCCAGGTCTCCCGATAAAAATGGTACCTCACTTGTGTGGGAGGCCCAAGTACCCGCGACAGGCAAGGGCCCACAACGTATTGAGGCGACCTCAAAATGGCCTTTCACAAAACCACCTGGTTTTGCAAGGGGGGTCACCTGGGTTTTTGGCCCCGTGCTCGGCGGCCATCTAGGGAAACCTACCAAACCCACACATTTCTGAAAAGTAGACACCCGGGGGCTTCCAGGGAGGTATGGCTTGCATGGATCCCCCAACGTTTCCTTACCCAGAATCCCCTGCAAACCTCACTTTTAGCTGAAAAAATCACTTTTTTCACAAATTTTTGTGTGGGAAAGTGTGGCATCACTGGCCTCACACAAATTTCCTACCACCCAGCGTTCCCCCAGGTCTGCCGATAAAAATGGTGCCTCACTTGTGTGGGAGGCCCAAGTACCCGCGACAGGCAAGGGCCCACAACGTATTGAGGCGACCTCAAAATGGCCTTTCACAAAACCACCTGGTTTTGCAAGGGGGTCAGCTGGGTTTTTGGCCCGTGCTCGGTGGCCATCTAGGGAAACCTACCAAACCCACACATTTCTGAAAAGTAGACACCCGGGGGCTTCCAGGGAGGTATGGCTTGCGTGGATCCCCCAACGTTTCCTTACCCAGAATCCCCTGCAAACCTCACTTTTAGCTGAAAAAATCACTTTTTTCACACATTTTTGTGTGGGAAAGTGTGGCATCACTGGCCTCACACAAATTTCCTACCACCCAGCGTTCCCCAGGTCTCCCGATAAAAATGGTGCCTCACTTGTGTGGGAGGCCCAAGTACCAGCGACAGGCAAGGGCCCACAACGTATTGAGGCGACCTCAAAATGGCCTTTCACAAAACCACCTGGTATTGCAAGGGGGTCACCTGGGTTTTGGCCCCGTGCTCGGCGGCCATCTAGGAAACCTACCAAACCCACACATTTCTGAAAAGTAGACACCCGGGGCTTCCAGGGAGGTATGGCTTGTGTGGATCCCCCAACGTTTCTTACCCAGAATCCCTGCAAACCTCACTTTTAGCTGAGAAAATCACTTTTTCACACATTTTGTGTGGGAAAGTGTGGCATCACTGGCCTCACACAAATTTCCTACCACCCAGCGTTCCCCAGGTCTCCCGATAAAAATGGTACCTCACTTGTGTGGGAGGCCCAAGTACCTGCGACAGGCAAGGGCCCACAACGTATTGAGGCGACCTCAAAATGGCCTTTCACAAACCACCTGGTTTTGCAAGGGAGTCACCTGGGTTTTGGCCTCGTGCTCGGCGGCCATCTAGGGAAACCTACCAAACCCACACATTTCTGAAAAGTAGACACCCGGGGGCTTCCAGGGAGGTATGGCTTGCATGGATCCCCCAACGTTTCCTTACCCAGAATCCTCTGCAAACCTCACTTTTAGCTGAAAAATCACTTTTTCACACATTTTTGTGTGGGAAAGTGTGGCATCACTGGCCTCACACAAATTTCCTACCACCCAGCGCTCCCCAGGTCTCCCGATAAAAATGGTGCCTCACTTGTGTGGGAGGCCCAAGTACCCGCGACAGGCAAGGGCCCACAACGTATTGAGGCGACCTCAAAATGGCCTTTCACAAAACCACCTGGTATTGCAAGGGGGTCACCTGGGTTTTGGCCCCGTGCTCGGCGGCCATCTAGGAAACCTACCAAACCCACACATTTCTGAAAAGTAGACACCGGGGCTTCCAGGGAGGTATGGCTTGCGTGGATCCCCCAACGTTTCCTTACCCAGAATCCCCTGCAAACCTCACTTTTAGCTGAAAAAATCACTTTTTTCACACATTTTTGTGTGGAAA
The DNA here is from genome assembly GCA_963921515.1 of Calotriton arnoldi. Lineage (NCBI taxonomy): Eukaryota > Metazoa > Chordata > Amphibia > Caudata > Salamandridae > Calotriton > Calotriton arnoldi. The sequence goes on from CAWUFW010005542.1 coordinate 616,900, forward strand.
GTGTGGCATCACTGGCCTCACACAAATTTCCTACCATCAGCGTTCCCCAGGTCTCCCGATAAAAATGGTGCCTCACTTGTGTGGGAGGCCCAAGTACCACGACAGGCAGGGCCCTAACGTATTGAGCGACCTCAAAATGGCCTTTCACAAAACCACCTGGTCTTGCAGAGAGTCACCTGGGTTTTGGCCCGTGCTCGGCGGCCATCTAGGAAACCTACCAAACCCACACATTTCTGAAAAGTAGACACCCGGGGCTTCCAGGGAGGTATGGCTTGCATGGATCCCCCAACGTTTCCTACCCAGAATCCCTGCAAACCTCACTTTTAGCTGAAAAAATCACTTTTTCACACATTTTGTGTGGGAAAGTGTGGCATCACTGGCATCACACAAATTTCCTACCACCCAGCGTTCCTCCAGGTCTCCCGATAAAAATGGTGCTTCACTTGTGTGGGAGGCCCAAGTACTCAGCGACAGGCAAGGGCCCAAAACATTTTTTGATAGGCAATGTTGATGTTGCCTCAAAACGTTTTGTGTCCTTGCATGTCGCGGGTACTTGGGCCTCCCACACAAGTGAGGCACCATTTTTATCGGGAGACCTGGGGAACGCTGGGTGGTAGGAAATTTGTGTGAGGCCAGTGATGCCACACTTTCCCACACAAAAATGTGTGAAAAAAGTGGTTTTTTCAGCTAAAAGTGAGGTTTGCAGGGGATTCTGGGAAAGGAAACGTAGGGGGATCCACGCAAGCCATACCTCCCTGGAAGCCCCCGGGTGTCTACTTTTCAGAAATGTGTGGGTTTGGTAGGTTTCCTAGATGGCCGCCGAGCACGGGGCCAAAACCCAGGTGACCCTCCTTGCAAAACCAGGTGGTTTTGTGAAAGGCCATTTTGAGGTCGCCTCAATACGTTGTGGGCCCTTGCCTGTCGCGGGTACTTGGGCCTCCCACACAAGTGAGGCACCATTTTTATCAGGAGACCTGGGGAACGCTGGGTGGTAGGAAATTTGTGTGAGGCCAGTGATGCCACACTTTCCCACACAAAAATGTGTGAAAAAAGTGATTTTTTCAGCTAAAAGTGAGGTTTGCAGGGATTCTGGGTAAGGAAACGTTGGGGGATCCACGCAAGCCATACCTCCCTGGAAGCCCCCGGGTGTCTACTTTTCAGAAATGTGTGGGTTTGGTAGGTTTCCTAGATGGCCGCCGAGCACGGGCTAAAACCCAGGTGACTCCTGCAAAACCAGGTGGTTTTGTGAAAGGCCATTTTGAGGTCGCCTCAATACGTTGTGGGCCCTTGCCTGTCGCGGTACTTGGGCCTCCCACACAAGTGAGGCACCATTTTTATCGGGAGACCTGGGAACGCTGGGTGGTAGGAAATTTGTGTGAGGCCAGTGATGCCACACTTTCCCACACAAAAATGTGTGAAAAAGTGATTTTTTCAGCTAAAAGTGAGGTTTGCAGGGATTCTGGGTAAGGAAACTTTGGGGATCCACGCAAGCCATACCTCCCTGGAAGCCCCCGGGTGTCTACTTTTCAGAAATGTGTGGGTTTGGTAGGTTTCCTAGATGGCCGCCGAGCACGGGGCCAAAACCCAGGTGACTCCCTTGCAAAACCAGGTGGTTTTGTGAAAGGCCATTTTGAGGTCGCCTCAATACGTTGTGGGCCCTTGCCTGTCGCGGGTACTTGGGCCTCCCACACAAGTGAGGCACCATTTTTATCGGGAGACCTGGGGAACGCTGGGTGGTAGGAAATTTGTGTGAGGCCAGTGATGCCACACTTTCCCACACAAAAATGTGTGAAAAAAGTGATTTTTTCAGCTAAAAGTGAGGTTTGCAGGGGATTCTGGGTAAGGAAACGTTGGGGGATCCACGCAAGCCATACCTCCCTGGAAGCCCCCGGGTGTCTACTTTTCAGAAATGTGTGGGTTTGGTAGGCTTCCCTAGATGGCCGCCGAGCACGGGGCCAAAACCCAGGTGACTCCCTTGCAAAACCAGGTGGTTTTGTGAAAGGCCATTTTGAGGTCGCCTCACTACGTTGTGGGCCCTTGCCTGTCGCTGGTACTTGGGCCTCCCACACAAGTGAGGCACCATTTTTATCGGGAGACCTGGGGAACGCTGGGTGGTAGGAAATTTGTGTGAGGCCAGTGATGCCACACTTTCCCACACACAAATGTGTGAAAAAGTGATTTTGTCAGCTAAAATTGAGGTTTGCAGGGGATTCTGGTAAGGAAACGTTGGGGGATCCACGCAAGCCATACCTCCTTGGAAGCCCCCGGTGTCTACTTTTCATAAATGTGTGTGTTTGGTAGGTTTCCCTAGGTGCCGGCAGAGCTAGGGTTCACAAACTACAGCTAGGCACTTTGCCAAAAAGGGTCATTTTTCACTGCGAAATTGAGGTGTGACCACGTTGCGTTTTGCGCCGTTTCCTGTCGCAGGCACTAGGCCGACCCACACAAGTGAGGTACCATTTTTCTCGTAAGACTTTGGGGAACGCGGGGTGGGTGGAAATTTGTGGATCCACGCAGATTCCAGAACTTTCCACCACAGAAATGTGGGGAAAATGTGTTTTTTTTTACAATGTTTTATGTTTGCAAGGGATTCTGGGTAACAGAACCTGGTGGGAGGCAGTCAAGTCACCCCATCCTGGATTCCCCTGGGTGTCTAGTTTTCAAAAATGTATAGGTTTGCTAGGTTTCCCTAGGTGCCGGCAGAGGTAGGGTTCAAAAACTAAAGCTAGGCACTTTGCCCAAAAAGGGTCATTTTTCACTGCGAAATTGAGGTGTGACCACGTTCCGTTTTGCGCCGTTTCCTGTCGCAGGCACTAGGCCGACCCACACAAGTGAGGTACCATTTTTCTCGTAAGACTTTGGGGAACGCGGGGTGGGTGGAAATTTGTGGATCCACGCAGATTCCAGAACTTTCCACCACAGAAATGTGGGGAAAATGTGGTTTTTTTGACAATTTTTTATGTTTGCAAGGGATTCTGGGTAACAGAACCTGGTGGGAGGCAGTCAAGTCACCCCATCCTGGATTCCCCTGGGTGTCTAGTTTTCAAAAATGTATAGGTTTGCTAGGTTTCCCTAGGTGCCGGCAGAGGTAGGGTTCAAAAACTACAGTTAGGCACTTTGCCAAAAAAGGGTCATTTTTCACTGCGAAATTGAGGTGTGACCACGTTGCGTTTTGCGCCGTTTCCTGTCGCAGGCACTAGGCCGACCCACACAAGTGAGGTACCATTTTTCTCGTAAGACTTTGGGGAACGTGGGGTGGGTGGAAATTTGTGGATCCACGCAGATTCCAGAACTTTCCACCACAGAAATGTGGGGAAAATGTGGTTTTTTTTACACTTTTTTATGTTTGCAAGGGATTCTGGGTAACAGAACCTGGTGGGAGGCAGTCAAGTCACCCCATCCTGGATTCCCCTGGGTGTCTAGTTTTCAAAAATGTATAGGTTTGCTAGGTTTCCCTAGGTGCCGGCAGAGGTAGGGTTCAAAAACTACAGCTAGGCACTTTGCCAAAAAAGGGTCATTTTTCACTGCGAAATTGAGGTGTGACCACGTTGCGTTTTGCGCCGTTTCCTGTCGCAGGCACAAGGCCGACCCACACAAGTGAGGTACCATTTTTCTCGTAAGACTTTGGGGAACACGGGGTGGGTGGAAATTTGTGGATCCACGCAGATTCCAGAACTTTCCACCACAGAAATGTGGGGAAAATGTGTTTTTTTTGACAATTTTTTATGTTTGCAAGGGATTCTGGGTAACAGAACCTGGTGGGAGGCAGTCAAGTCACCCCATCCTGGATTCCCCTGGGTGTCTAGTTTTCAAAAATGTATAGGTTTGCTAGGTTTCCCTAGGTGCCGGCAGAGGTAGGGTTCAAAAACTACAGCTAGGCACTTTGCCAAAAAAGGGTCATTTTTCACTGCGAAATTGAGGTGTGACCACGTTGCGTTTTGCGCCGTTTCCTGTCGCAGGCACTAGGCCGACCCACACAAGTGAGGTACCATTTTTCTCGTAAGACTTTGGGGAACGCGGGGTGGGTGGAAATTTGTGGATCCACGCAGATTCCAGAACTTTCCACCACAGAAATGTGGGGAAAATGTGTTTTTTGGACAATTTTTTATGTTTGCAAGGGATTCTGGGTAACAGAACCTGGTGGGAGGCAGTCAAGTCACCCCATCCTGGATTCCCCTGGGTGTCTAGTTTTCAAAAATGTATAGGTTTGCGAGGTTTCCCTAGGTGCCGGCAGAGGTAGGGTTCAAAAACTACAGCTAGGCACTTTGCCAAAAAAGGGTCATTTTTCACTGCGAAATTGAGGTGTGACCACGTTGCGTTTTGCGCCGTTTCCTGTCGCAGGCACTAGGCCGACCCACACAAGTGAGGTACCATTTTTCTCGTAAGACTTTGGGGAACGCGGGGTGGGTGAAAATTTGTGGATCCACGCAGATTCCAGAACTTTCCACCACAGAAATGTGGGGAAAATGTGTTTTTTTTGACAATTTTTTATGTTTGCAAGGGATTCTGGGTAACAGAACCTGGTGGGAGGCAGTCAAGTCACCCCATCATGGATTCCCCTGGGTGTCTAGTTTTCAAAAATGTATAGGTTTGCTAGGTTTCCCTAGGTGCCGGCAGAGCTAGGGTTCAAAAACTACAGCTAGGCACTTTGCCAAAAAAGGGTCATTTTTCACTGCGAAATTGAGGTGTGACCACGTTGCGTTTTGCGCCGTTTCCTGTCGCAGGCACTAGGCCGACCCACACAAGTGAGGTACCATTTTTCTCGTTAGACTTTGGGGAACGCGGGGTGGGTGGAAATTTGTGGATCCACGCAGATTCCAGAACTTTCCACCACAGAAATGTGGGGAAAATGTGTTTTTTTTGACAATTTTTTATGTTTGCAAGGGATTCTGGGTAACAGAACCTGGTGGGAGGCAGTCAAGTCACCCCATCCTGGATTCCCATGGGTGTCTAGTTTTCAAAAATGTATAGGTTTGCTAGGTTTCCCTAGGTGCCGGCAGAGCTAGGGTTCAAAAACTACAGCTAGGCACTTTGCCAAAAAAGGGTCATTTTTCACTGCGAAATTGAGGTGTGACCACGTTGCGTTTTGCGCCGTTTCCTGTCGCAGGCACTAGGCCGACCCACACAAGTGAGGTACCATTTTTCTCGTTAGACTTTGGGGAACGCGGGGTGGGTGGAAATTTGTGGATCCACGCGGATTCCAGAACTTTCCACCACAGAAATGTGGGGAAAATGTGTTTTTTTTGACAATTGTTTATGTTTGCAAGGGATTCTGGGTAACAGAACCTGGTGGGAGGCAGTCAAGTCACCCCATCCTGGATTCCCCTGGGTGTCTAGTTTTCAAAAATGTATAGGTTTGCTAGGTTTCCCTAGGTGCCGGCAGAGCTAGGGTTCAAAAACTACACCTAGGCACTTTGCAAAAAAAGGGTAATTTTTCATTGTGAAAATGTGGTACGTCCACGTTGCATTTTGAGCCATTTCCTGTTGTGGGCACAAGGGCTACCCACACAAGTGAGGTACCATTTTTATCGGGAGACTTAGGGTAACACAGAATTGTAGAGCAACTGTTATTACCTATTGACTTTCGATGCATTTCTGCCTTCCAAATGAAAGACAATGTGTAAAAAATAAGTCATTTTGAAAAATGACCTATAATTCTCATGCTAGTATGGGTACTCCCAATTTCGGAAATGTGCAAATATCTACTGTTTCTAAAATCTACATTTTGTTCCCATTTCAGAAATACATAGGTGTCTTTCATAACAATTTTTCCATGTATACATTTTCCCAAAATAATTGCTATATACCTAGTACTTAAAAAAAAATCATTGCAAGATGTTGCTCAATTATTGGCTCTGGGTTCGTCGGGTTCTTGGTGAACCTACAAGTCCTATATATCCCCACAACCAGAAAGGTCCAGCGGATATAACGGTATATTGCCTTCAAATAGCTGTCATAATTAGAAGAAGTTACAGGTGAAAACGTTGACACAAATGGCTGTTTTTTTCAACTAATTTTCAATTTTTCCTTTATTTAACTGTTAGTTTCTATAAGGAAAACTTTAAGGATCTACACAAATGACCCCTTGCTGAATTCAGAATTTTGTCTACTTTTCATAAATGTATGGCTTTCCAGGATTCATTATTGGTTTCATACCCATTTCTACCATTAACTGGAAGGAGGTTGAAAGCACAAAAAATAGCAAAAATAGGCTATGTCCCAGAAAAATGCCAAAACTGTGCAAAAAAGTTGGTTTTCTGACAAAAGTCTGCTTGTCCCTGAAAGCTGGGAAGATGGTGATTTCATCCCCACAACCCCTTTTTTGATGCCATTTGCAGGGAAAAATCAAGACGCTTTCATCTGTAGCCCTTTTTTCGCCTTTTTCCAAAAAAAAACAAAATTTAGCTGTATTTTGACTAATTTCTGGGTCCCCTCCAGGGGAATCCACAAACCCTGGGTACCTTTACAATCCCCATGATGTTAGAAAAAAAGGACGCAAATTTGGCATGGATACCTTATGTGGTCAAAAAGTTACAGGGGCCTAAGCGCGCACTACCCCAAATAGCCAAAAAAGGCTTAGCACAGGAGGGGAAAAGGCCTAGCAGCGAAGGGGTTAATTGTGCACTTTTTTTTACTTTGTTTACTGCTAGCATGACATTTTTATTATTTCACCAGTGTCAAAGATCACTTCACATCTCTTTCTGGTGTGTTAACGTGGTCAAAGGTAATGTGAAATCACAAATTGTGATAAGAATAGAGGCTGTATTAAGGTTATGGGGCATATTTACAATAAAGTGGGGATGCGTGTCGTTAAGCCAAGAAGGCTAACGACACGCTTCGTCACTTTAGAAATGCAGGGCTGCACCATATTTACTAGAATATGGTGCAGCCCTGCGGTTCCCCTGCGATGGAGCTAACTTAAGCTGCCTAGCGCCAACGCAGGCACCCTTGCACCATAGTGCAAGGGTGCCTGTGTTGAGGTGAAGATTGTTTATGTGCAGGAAGGTCCCCCTTCCTGCAAATAAACAATCTTTAAATGCTGTTTTGTAACTTCTATGTGTGCTGCTTAATGCTGCACACATAGAAGTTGCAAAACGGGTTTCTTTTTAAATGATAGCCCTGCATTTCATAGGCAATTTGCTGTTTCTATATGTGCTGCACACGGCTGCACACATGGAAACAGCAAAAACGAGCATTTCTCCTCGTTTTGCCTGTTTAAGACCAGGCTTTCCCTGGTCTTAATTTTGGCGCTGCCTCCTATGTACACCACCCTTCTAAATAGGGGGCAGCGTCAAAATCAGTGGGTGTTGCGGTGGAACGCCCATTGCTCTCCCCTTTCACGCTAAACACAGTGTGAAAGGGTGCCTTATTTACAAGGCAGCATTAAGCCACGTTAAGTATCAGTGAAAGTGACGTTGTGGTGGCGATAGGGGTTTTTAAATATGTCCCTGTGTGACTTCACTTCTGCTACCCATGGCATTTTGGTGAATTACTGTCATTGACTGTTCACCTATACATGCCTAAAGGACATTCTGCAAATTGTGCTTGTTTTGAGCTGTAAATAAACATTCATCTCTTAGTGGAATATCATGCACCCCAAATATAATTCTTTAATTGCATTTGTTAATCTACTGAACATGCACATTCCTTAGACTTTTGAATTAATACCATGTAGGGTATAAAATACTTTCTGCAGTACCCATCCTAGCCCTCACCTTGGATTTCTCGGTATTTCACCATGTAAAGGAGTGCCCAGCGTAGGGTGGTGGTGGTGGTCTCTGTCCCAGCTCCAAAAAAATCAGCTGCAAGGCGGACCATGTTATGCTCATCAAATGTAGAGGCGACATCATGAGAGTCCTGAATGGAATATTAATATGCAAATTCAGCAAATGTGAAATATTGAAACAGCTTATTGTGAAGACATCATAACTTGGGGAACTGAGTAATGATGTAAAGCAGTCTAGTCTTGGTCATAAAATTAAATCGACGGAAATTAGTATGTTGAATTGCATAAATAAATTACACAGATTGCAGATTTCATTTTATCATAGCTCCAGTTTGTGTCATCGTGATTGCCGCCAACCGCCGCACTGTGAGTGAGCGAGAGGAAGAGGTGGAGGACGCCGTGCTGTTCCTCGCTGCTTTCACCTTGTTTTCACCTTACACGGCTCGCAAAAGAGCCCTCCAAAAGCTCCTTTGAGCTCCGTTGAGGCATGCAATCGCCTACGGCCCCGTGGCCCCTTGCGGCCCCTTGCGGCCCACGCAGACCCCAGCCTTGCTCTGCTGGGTCTGCTGGGACTGCCGTCTTCGAGCTTGCCGAGCCCTCACAGTGCTCCATACCGGCCAGCGGCATCCCCGTAAGGCGGCTGCTGCTTGAGGAACTGGGGGGCCAAGAACCATAAAAAGGACTATTGTCTGGCAGCGGGTAATAGCGGTGAGCAGCACACAGAGAACAGAGAACAGCGTGCTGTAGACAGGATTTGTACCGGGGGTGGTGCCGGTTACAAGAAAATGACAAGACCAGACGAGCGAAACCAGCACTGAGCAGAGTGGAGCCGGTCTCAGCCCGATCCCCAGCCCTGAACCAGGAATCAGGAACCCAGTGCGGCAGTGCCGTTATAAAAGCAAGCCTGCGGCAATGCGAGCCAGTGCCAATGACTGACAGTTCTGGGGCCTAGCCCAGCCTAGTAAAGTTGGGGGGTCACTGCAGGGAATTCCGGCTCCTGTAACTACTCCTGGAGGATAGGGGAGCAGGGTAGTAAAGTGACGTGTGCTCAGCGCTGCGGAGGGCAGAGGGCAGAGGGTAGACAGGCAGCGAGGCATTCGTTGGTGGAGTCTGTCTGCTGCCTGCTGATGTTTGCTGCTTGTTGCCTGTTGTATTGAACATTGGTCATTGGTCACTGGGGGAACCACTTGGAACATTGGGGTATTGCCTCCTCCCCCATCAAGGACGACTTTAAGGACAAAGTTTTCTCGGTGCCCACTCAAAGGATCAAAATTTAATAATTGAATAATTAATAAATAGTAAGAACAAAAATCACAAACCATAAACCACAAATATACAAATATACAAAAAAGGGTGTAAGAGAATTGTAAAGGCATAAAAACCATAAAAAGCCAGTTACAGCACTGCAAATTATGAGGTCAGGACGTGTGCGTGGAGGAACTATACTTACAAACAACGTTAGTAAGCGTAAAAGGAAGCTGAAAACATCTGCTGATACAGTGGGCGAACTGCAGGCAAAGATTAGACCTGCTACACAGAAAATTGAAACTATAATTGAATTAACTCCAGATGCTAAGAAGACAAGCAATACAACTCCAGAAAATAAAACTTTAAAACATCGCCTTTTTCAGCCCAAAATAGACACGAAATTTTGCTTCCTAAAAAACGCAGGAGACACTCTTCTCTCAGGCCCTACACCAATAACGGGCCTTCGAACCCCCCTCCGGCCCTTTTGCCAAACGGAAAGTGGAGAGAGAGAAGGAAACAAAGATCAAAGCAGTAGGGCGGAGAACTCTAGGCCAGCCAGTCCAGCCAGTCTAGTCAGTCTAACTACAATCCTACAGCGCCAAACTATCTCCGCCTCCTGGACTCTCCAGACCTTGGGAATAAAACCCAATGGAGTATATATGGAGATAATTCAGGAGTCAAACACAAAGAATGAGACTAAGGAACAACGGGAAGCCTCCACAGAAGGACTAGGCGATTACAATTTTGATGCAATAGACATCTCAAATGTCCCATCGCCCAGGCATATATCCCGAAACAAAACTGATGGAGGCAACTGTGTTATAACAGAGGCATTAACTATTTGCAATCTAGACAGCCCCAAAAAAAACCCGCAGACGAGAAAAAGAACATACATACCTGCGGATGAAATGGAAGAAATAAAAACAACAGCGGTTTCATCCATAATCCTAAACGAAAATCTGGGCTCAGAGTATAAAACACTGCTCGCAACATCACCAATGCAAAGTAAGTCCGTGACACCCCATTTTAGCGAGATGGAAAATAGTGAAGACCTGGACCAATTCTCATATCTCGATAAGGAGGAGTGGGAGGGACTCCTCGAGTCCTACTCACAGGATAAGTGCAGGAACGACACCCCGGTAGATTTAAAAATAGAGGGGCCTACGGGAAACAAGGTTTATGATGCAGTGGAGGGGACGCAAGTAAAAGTAAATCAACCCGGATGCAAAAGTGGTGCATCTGGAGATCAACATGAAGACACGCATTAATCAGATCATGGGAAAGCCTGGGCAAGTCTGTTAAAAACAGTGCAACTCCTGGTAGAGGCCCTGCAAATCCGATGAAATGGATACACAACTAACCTTATTGAATACCTTGGCAGTCTTTGTGGTTGCAATTGACAGCAAGCTAGGCAAGTTGAACACCTCTCTGCAAAGCATACAGGATTATGCTCTAGCTAACAGTCGAACCTGTGGATGCAGCCCGATTGTCGACAAACTAGCTACTCTTCCGACAATGTTGAGTGACTTATGCTCACAAATCAAAAAGTCTTCAAAAAATGTTCACACTCAGCTATTAGTGGAACAATCCTTAAATGGCAACAACAAAGTTACGACAACTCATCTAAATGAAATCCCTAAGGAAGGGTACCTACCGACCGTGACCAAACCAACGCAAAACAACGGAAAAAATTAGAACAGCAAAAAAACACACATACAGAGCCAAGTGCCAGATATTCCAGGAGAGGATAAAGGGGAAAACAAAATGAATGCAAAACAAAGACGCGCACAAAAATGGAAAGGTCGGAATCAAAAACAAAGTTGCAATAAGAACGGATTTTTGCGCCTCTTTGGGGCAACATCATCCCAAAAAGAAATAAATCAACAAAACACATCTACACTAGAAATAACAAACATAAAGAGCACAGAAATAAAGGCGGGATTAAGTCAAAATTCCCCAATCAGAATCCTAGAAGCAAAAAAGACCGAGCAGACTGGGGAGGTAGCGGTCACAGAGTCAACACAGCCCCAATCGAAAGGAAACAGCACTGCAAATCGATTTAACAATACTGCAGTAAAAACAATGACGGGAATCCAATTACCGAATTTGAATCAGGATCATATGCTATCTGGAAATCCTCGAACATCAACTACAAACGGTCAAGTCACTGAGGAAAGCAAGGTAAACATGGGAAATTTGGAAAATCGGGAAATCAAATGTATGGTTCATAGGGAGTGGGAGAACACAAGGATCAGCCATTTTCTCAGTAAGGACATGGTTCATAGGGAAGCGGAGAACACAAGGACCAGCCATTTTCTCCATAAGGACATGATTGACACACAAACATCTTCCTCTATAAACACAGAGCATCACCGGGGACAGCATTTTGATGCGCTCCCAGATCAATACCGAATTAGTTGGGGATTCAAATGGAAAGGAACCGCAGGACGGTTGACAAAAGTCGAACAAAAGGCACAACTGAAAAGCGCAGAAGGGAACCTGCTGGAACAGGAGGATGGCACAATGATGCTGCCTTTTCAACCACAAAGCAAAAAACTGACCCTCAAGGGACAAGTGGGATGGAAACAAGCGCCCTATGGTTTATACCAGAATATACCTCTAAAGTAAGGCATGATATCATGAATCGAGATAATATACTGCGTCTGCTATCCCACATACCATCCTTGACAAAGATAAAGACGACGGACCTAGACCCGATAGAATTCATCAAATGCAAGGACTCCAAGGCGGGAGAAAAAACGAGAGCAACATGGAGCTCATCTACAATTGCACAAAGAATATTCTTAGAAAGTAATATTTTTAAGACCTGGGGGATAACTATTATCCCATACATCAAGCCAGGATACCCTGACCTGTTAATGCCAAAGCACACAAGGGAAAATGAGGTGACTGCAAACAGGCCTACTACATCGGTGCTGAAAGGAGCAGTGGGGCACTGTCAAACAAATGGGGAGCACCCTCCAGCGGAACCTGAAATCTGTCATGATCCTATTACACTGCAGAATTGGGATTCTGACATAAGATGGATCTCGAGAACAATAAATAATAAAAAAGATTGACAACTTCTTTGTCCGCTGCAAAGGTCCGGCACAAAAGGGTTTATACGGATATGCTCATGGAATGTGAATGGACTGGCAAACAAATGATCAGATCTGGATTTTGTCACCCATATTAGGGCATTTGATATTGTGGTGTTACAAGAGACTTGGCTAATTGATCCTCCTCATTTGCAGGGTTTTCTGCGTTTTTTCAGAAGTGCACTTTCAGGGGCAAAATATGGACACCTGCAGGGAGGTTTGGTCATATATGTTGCAAGCACAATCAATCTCATTGCCCGTGAATTTGGTCCTACATCATCAGCAACCTTAGCAGTAAACGTATTCTCCCCATCATCAACACACGTAATGGATACCAACATCATGATAATAAATGTTTATATTCAACCAAAACGAAAAACCAAGTTAGCAAAGGAAATGTGTAATTTTGTGGAAACATGTATTAGAGAAGGGCCCACAACTGACCTTATTCTCACCGGGGACCTAAATTTCAATCTAATGGGTTCCTCCTTGGATGAGGAAGTGTTAATACAAAATACAATTTGGAACATCCCACAGCAAGGGAAACCGCATCCATGCAAACAAACTAAGGCAGGACAGTTGGTCCTGGAGGAACTGGATCATCTTAATCTAAGAGCATTAAACGGCAGATCAGCTGGAGATAACCCTCCTGTAACAACACACAGCTCAACAAGAACAAATACAATACTGGACTACACTTTTGTCTCCCTAGAGTAGTTTCATCAAATTATTTCATTCCAGCTGAGTGAAAAAGGAGATAGTGACCACCTGCCGCAAGAAATTGAGCTCAGAACAATCGTTTCTATGTTTGAGCGGTGCCGGGCTCCTCAAGGATCAGATTTCACCACTGACCTTAAAAGAATCAAATTCAGGACTGCCGCAGACTGCAGGATGCTGGAAACTGCAAAAGAACACTTTGAATTGAGGGATGGACAAGATGAAGTTAGGAAATGGGAAAACTTCACTACAACTATGGCAGTATATGCAACCAAGATCAAACCACAAACCCAGCAAGCTCACTAAAAATTCCATCTATCGCTCACTGAGACAGCTTCGGTGCAAGCCAAACAATACAATACAATTAAACTTACTACGAAAGCAAAAGGCACTATTGAAAAAACAAAAAAGAGATGCAAACAGAGACGTGGAGAACAACCTCTGGGCAAAATTACATGTCGACATTAAACAAAATAGCAGCCCCAGTTTCTGGAGCACCATAAATCAATTTATTCGCCCTAACCACAATGGGATCTCTTCGAACATTTCAGAGGAAGTATGGGTAAAATACCTTAGGTCTCATTTCCATCAAGATATTGAGCTTACTGTAAGGGGGAAAGAATCTTTGAATGCAACGGAAGGCCACAACACCAGCATGGCCTGGGCAGTAAGTAACCATACCGTACTTGGGAAATCGGAAGGTGATTTCTCAACTGAGGATCTGCCAACGAGCCAAATTAGTATCATCAAAAGGCAAATAGGCAAGGGTAGGAGAGAAGGGGCACCCGGCCCAAATGGAATACCACTGGTACTTTATAAGCAAGAGACAACTTTTTGGGCTGAAGCGCTAGAACAGTTGTTCGGAGAAATAAGGCTGACAAACACTTTGCCGGACTCTTGGAGAGGATCAATTATCTCACCAATTTACAAGTCAGGGGAAAAGTCAACACCACAGAACTATCAGCTAGTGGCACTAATGGACAACGAGGCAAATATTTTTGCTGGAATGCTACTAGAGGAGCTTCAGGCATGGGCGAAAAAGAAATCCGCAGTTCCATTAAACCAGACTGGATTTGCAAAATCAGATAGGACAACCACAAACATACTAACTAGGGCAATGCTTTTGGATAAGGCTGAAACTGCAAGGATGCCCCTGCATCTATGTTTTATTGATTATAAGGCAGTCTTCGACCACGTCAATCGCAATAGCACAGCTGGGGGGCTGCCACAGTCCCTATTAAGCTTGCTGATAAACCTGCACACTGATACATGGGTTCAGATAAAGTTGGGCGATGGATCATTCTTGTCGTGACGCATACCAACGTATAAAGGGCTTAAACAAGGATGTGTTTTAGCACCTACACTCTTTAACTTGTTTATAGCTGACCTCGTTCCGTTACTAAATGCTAGTAATTCACAGGCCCAAAATTGGGAAACATCTTATTGCCATGTCTCCTATATGGGGACGACATAGTCCTGATCAGCCAAACAAAAGTAGGCCTTCAACACCTTCTAAATGCCACGCAGGACTATTCTAAAACAAATGGTCTAACGATAAATCTGGACAAAACAAGAACCATGACGGTCCGTAAAAAAAGGGAAAAAACTGCAGTTTGGTTCTGTGGGGGAGACCTGAATTGAGGACACATTGGAATATAAATATCTTGGCGGGAAGATAGACAAAGGTGGGCGATTTCTTGCACAGAGAAATAGCATCAGGCATAAAGGCCTTGCCCTGGCAACTTCTTTAAAAGCATTAAACTCTAAACTAAACGGTCCATCGATTCTGCCTATAGTACAGGTGGTTCGTGCAAAGCTACTGCCAACAATTACAGTGAGGCGCAGAAAGGAAGAGATGCTAAAATACTTGACTCTACAGTAACAACTATGTATAGGGTCATATTCGGGCTGCCCAAATATACTTCGCCCTCGCAAATTAGACTCGAGTTTGGCATACAGAAACAATCTCTTGCAAGACAAGGGGCATATATCATCACCTGGGACAAAGTGCGGAAAGCCCCTCCGGGAACTCTAAATGAACAGCTATGTAAGGAGTTACAACAACATACCGCTTCACCTGCAGCGAGTTATCTTAAAAACGGCTTACTCAAAAAGGGATTGAATCAACTTTGGTAAACACCAACAACCACCACCATGTTCAAAAAACTGGTTTGGAAAACAGTCAAACATCTTTCATGGCTAGAGGATAAGGCATCTCTTTCAGAAAGGGCTCACGGATGGATGACTCTGAATACCTACACGGAGCCAGTTGCTCAAAAGTACTTTAACTTGGGCTATGCCAAATATATAAAAATTAGCTTCATGAAGTATAGACTTGGTCTGTTACCCTGCATACAGCATCTCCCACCCTGGCTAAAGGAGAAAGCGGGCCTTACGTGCCGCCTATGCGGTTCAGCACCCGAAGATCTGCTGCCTCTACTATGCTCCTGTAAAGAACTTTTACAAGAATGGAAACAACTATTAAAACGTAAATTTAATCAGCGAGGGGTTCGAACCAGGAGGCAAGCAGTTCTGCCATGTTTTACACCTAACGACCCACAACTGAATTGCTCCTTGGTAAAGTACTTGAGGATATGCGGAAAGAAAATGCCAGCAACGTAGTTATTAAAACAACCGAACCGTATATACAACCCAGCCGTGTGGAACAAATGCAGGATCAAGAGGAGCTCCCTGTCAGGCACTAATGAACTTTATTTCAGCTGTAAGCACCTCATTTGCACGTATTAACCTCTGATATAATCAATGAAGTAAAGTACAGACTTGAATTAAGTACTCTGACCAACAAATGATATGTGCGAAGTCGGAAACAATGTGGCTGAGAAATTGACCCTGTATTTGTAAATTTGTATAATTATAGCACAGTTTTTAGAAGAATTTTAAACACAAGGTATATGAAGTATGGAGTTTTATACGTATATATTGTTTTAAAATGAAGTATTTTTGTATTGCAATGGTTTTAACGAACTATGCAAATAAATAAACTTGAAACTTGAACATAGGTACGGATAACATTGGGTTAGATAAATTAGGGTAAGGGTATATTATAAACTCTGACATGGAAGCATAATGAATGTGGATGAGTGATCATGCTTGCAGTAGTTATGGTGAGATTAATTGATTCCTTTATCCAGAAGAATAGAAGTGAAGAAAGACTTAAGAAATCTGACGGATGGGCAGATTCAATAACCCTACAATAAGGAGTGATCGGAAAGAGCAGTATTTCCCTTTGAAAAGTGGAATGGAACAAATTAGTATCAGATAAGAATTTAAAAAAGGAAGGAAGGATGATAGAATCAGTGAAGGATGATGAATTTATTCAGCTTTTTTGTTCCGTAAATTGCCACATTTATTGCCTTTCATCCCTTTGGACAGCTGTGAAACTATCTCTGTCAATAGGGTTTGGTTGACTTGCTGGGGCTGTGTTTGCAGTTTGATCCTGTAAGAACTGAAGTGAGTCCTAAGCTTGCTGAGGTTTGGGGCCCACTCCCATGTTACAGAGGAAGACGGGTTATTCACAGAATTGACCAGGGGCGGTAAAATAGAATGAGGCTCACTCTCCTTGTTAGTGCAGGAGGGCACCTATCAAAAGGTGCGCTTGATGTTAAGAAGGAGAGTGCACCGTATTATGTTGCATGTGCAGCCCCCTGGGCAGCCAAAAAGTTTAGCTGCCTTGGGAGCAGGGCAATCATCTGAAATATGGAGCAGCTTTAAAGATCCCCTTGCAGGCGGGTGCAGTGGGGGACTGCGCCCCCTTTCCCCCCTCTAAAGGGCTGCCATCAGGGGGCGCACTGATAGTGCACCACATTTTAGGTGGCGCACTGTCAGTGTTCCTCCTGACAGCTTCTTTGCCTCTGCGCAATTATCTATAATACGGCGCAGAGGCAATGGGATTCCCTAACTTGCATGGAGCCACGCCCCCATGAAAATGAGGGACTACCCTCTAGTGATAGTGCTGCCTCTATATGTGCTCCAGCACTATTTGTATTACAGAAAGGGTAGCAGAAGCGTCAGCGGCCTTTTCCGTAATACCAAAGTGCCCCCGGGGTGCGCAAAGCGGGCGCACATACCCGTTGCACGCCAGGACACTTTGTGTAATACGCCCATAGGTACTGAATTAAGACCTTAAAAAGCCATGACCTTTAAAAGCTCAGTTGGTTTGTTAGTTAAGAGCTGAAGTTAATCAAACTATGGGAATACAGAACTTTAAATTTTTACTCGCACACTTTATTCTTCAGTTAATTTTAATATAAATACCCATTTGCATGAGAAACTAATCAGTCATAAAGATTCCTGTTGTGTGACATTTTTTCTTATCATCGCATGGGTTTTTTCATGTACAAAGCACCGCCTGGGAGCTTGACTAGAGCAGCCAACATGGCAGAAGCAAACACTTACTCTTGATATTTTAGCTTGGTAGAAATCAATCAAGTCCTGGGGCTCCTCAGGCACTCCATTCTCTTTGTGACTCTGAATTTCCTTCTTCAAAAATTCTTCCACAAAGGCATTGCTCTTGAAGACATCCTGATGAGGTCCTGGAAGATGCCGCATCAGCCAGGGGAACACATCAAAGAGCTGGAGTGAAAGATATTGCATTGATTAAGCAGAGTGTCCTTCCTGATCATACATTCAACGAAAATATTGTAGGAACTTAGCAGGATACTCCCTGAATGTTCTTGTTTGACACAATTTACCTCTAATACAGATTTATTCTGGATTATCGGTAGCCAATCATGAAGCTTCACACTCTTATTTATGTGAGTAGGTGTGTGGGACAAGTGTTTGATTGTCTGTGTGCCTAAGACAAAATGAAATTAGAAACTGCATTGTCAGAAAACGTAGAACATAAGAAAGAATCTGTTGTGGTATGAACTGTACAATTACAGTAGTAGTATGTAAGGACTAGGCAAGAGAAGTTTGATTAAACCCAATCTATACAAATTCTGATTCTTCTGTGTATTCTCGTAGGAAAGCCTTGCTGTTTGTGTCAAGCTGTTATGGTTGAGCTCAGATTCCCTACAGTGACTAGCGTTTATTTCTAGGTGCCATATTCTAACTGTGTTAGAACTCAGCCACAGCTCACATCACTTTTGAGGCTTCTCTCCCACCGCTTCAAAGTCCAGTTTCCTATGTCCATCAACCCTCCTTACTCTACCTCTTGTTCAAATGGTCCCTGCTCACCCATTCTTCTAAATCCTTTTGTGCCCGCCACCCACAGACGGGTCCCACAACAACAACAGTTCTTTGCTACTTGTGTCCAAAAGCATTTCCTACATCTTGTTGCTTTGAAAGTGGACTTGTCTCTGAGGCAGTTTCCAGAACTCTAGTGAAAAATGTAGGGCACCAAAAGCAAGTGACAGAACATCCAAGTACTTGGTGACTTAGAATCTGTCCTGAGGCTGACATGCTAAATGAGAAATACAGAATGTGGAAAAAGTGCAGGGCACCAAAAAATAAAATCTTAATAAAAATGTGACGATGTAAGAGTTCAGAAGTGATGGAGAAAAACTGTAGCACATGTCAGAAGGGGAATTAAACAGAGTCAATGTGAATTCAATTTCAATGGCGATCTGTCCTTTACCCTAAACCTACATATGAAATTCAGAAACACATCATACTATAGTGTTCGCTCACTGTCCTGTGTCTAGTCTTAATGTATGATACAAGCTCTGTTGCCGCCTCTACAATATTTTAAAGTGCTTTGAAGTGGATAAATGGTGGAAAAATGCGAAACATAAAAGCACCTGTGTGAATTCCATACATAAGACTGTAATAGAGAATTGTGCTAAAATTATCCCTGATCATGAGAACATTCTTTTGATGTCAGCTACTGTGGGATGTTTCTATCTCTGAGAACATCAGCCTCTCTGACAAGTGTAAACTGCCCCCACTGTGAGTATAAAATAAACCAGTCAATATTTCAGAAAGGTGTTGGTGTGAAATTGTGTAAGATTGAGAAAATGTCATCTCATCTTTTGACTGTTGTATATATCTCTCTCTTTGTCTTAAAACTTATATTTGATTCCACTTTCTCATCTAACTTCTATTTTTATTCTTTATCTTTTTAGTGCTCTGTCTTTGGTGGTGTGCTCCCTCTCTTTTACTTTATCTATCATTGTCTTTGGCCTTTATTTTGGACTTGCACATGTTAATCTCACTGAATGTGATGTCAATGTTCGCCTGATATTGCACGCATAGCAATGTCAGTACCAGTAAAAACGATGTAGATGTATGCTATGACAAATGTACGCATAATAATGAGAATGTCGGTAAATATGATATTAATGACAGCCATGTTATATGTACACGTAATAACTAACTCATATCATTGCTGTCGAATTCACCCCAGATAACCTCCTCATCTACCCCAAGTCAGAGATATGTGGTGAGAGAGGCCCTGCGACCCAAACCCAAGCCTACCGATTAATAGGTCACAGATAGGGTTACACTTAGCCTGAAGACAAATGCGCAAACAGGGTAAACCCTGATTGATCCCACAGATAGGCAGTAACACCACAAACAGGTCCGAGGAGATTGACCCCAATAAAACACGTTTGGCCAAAAGCGTGCATTCCCAAAATACCACAAAGTCAGATGCCACATGTAGTTAGGAACACTCAGCCAATCAGAACACAGCATGCACACCACACGCAGTGATCAAACGCTCCCTATGACGGCTATCTGGACAGATACACACTGCCCCACTCTAGCTATCCATGAGGTCGAGAACCAACTGTGCCCCTGTTATCAGATGGTTGTATTTATGGTTCATGACTAGGCCTGGATCTACATGCTTTACAAGAATGTGTTATTATTCAATTGTACCTCAGGAACCGTATATTACTGGCCAAAACTTCTGTACATTGAGACTGTGGTCAGACACGACTCTGTTGATGCTCTTCCGGCCGCTGCGTTTAATTAAACCAACCTGTTCCTATTTTGCCAAACTCCTCGTCTTTTCAATTTTTCAAGGTAGATTCATATCCGAGCAACACACATGTAATATTAATATTAGAGCTGGTATACCCCATTGGGGTAGCTATGTGCTTTACAATCTTTAATAATAATAATAATAATAATGTTCTATCGTTTACTGCTGCAGTTTTTATTATACGTCCGTGCTTTTGTGTTTTAGCATACTTTCTCTCTGTTTTTTTCTTACCTGCTCCCCTCCATTTTCCATTTCTGTTGCACTTTCCTCTCCTTTTCCTTTTCCTTTTTAAGTTCTCTTACTCCTTTAACTACTTTCTCATTTTACTAAATCAGTTTCTCTCTACGTGGGCATTTATCTTCTTCCTAATTTTCTCTCTCTGTCTGTAACAGAAAGCTTGCATCTCTCATTCATCAACCTTTCTTTCACAAGCTAACTTGTAATCTGTCTCAGGTCACACATTAAAGTTTCCGTGCACAGGTTGCTCCCTCTGATTAACCACTCACTTACAATATGAAGTCATCTTAACACTCACCCTGCCCCACGAGCTGACTAGTTTGCTAGCAATGACATCATTTGCTTCAATGAGCTGATGGAATTCTTTATCGTCTCTGGAGAAGCGGTGTCCAAAAACTACTGCAGCGATCACATTAGAGACAGAATGGACGATCGCAGGAGATGGATCCAGGCTTTTTGCTGCGACAACAAAAAGAAGAAACATAACTCACTCAAGTAAGTTATAATAAACCCGAGAGCTGTGGGGCCCACAGCTGATCAAACCTGACAAACTGAGGAAAACAACAGTGGACTGGAATGCTTTTCAGAGTAATTTAAGAGGTTATTTCAAGAATTCGATCCACTCCCCTTTTTTCTCAATATTTAGCTATCAGCGTTATTCTCACATTCTCTCAGGTGCAAGGACAACCTACTAATGGGTTGTGAGATTCCAAGTGTCCGGCACAAACCAAGACATTGATTACTCTTTTTGCAATGGAAAGTTTGTTTCCCAAGCCTCCTTGACTTTGGCAGTAGTTTGCTTTGATCAGTCAAGGTCTGTCTCAAAGGATATAGCGTGAGGCTAGAGTTTAGATCCAGTACAAAACAGATGCAGCTGAAATATAGATTGTAAGAAAACAGGCTTTTTTGCATATGCCCCCACTTTTGCCCCAGTTAGACTACTAGATGCTTTTTTTCGACACTGAAAGTGCCCTGGAGCCTGCTTACCAGGCCCCAGTACCAGAGCTCTTTCCCCAAAACTGATATGTGTCAATTGGTAACCTCAATTGGCAAAGGACTTTAACCTGCTTATGAGTCCCTAATATATGGTACCAATGGTGCCCAGGGCATGGGTTTTAAAAGGGGCAGCAGGTCTTGAACACAGTTTGTGCCACCCTGAGTGATCCAAGTAAACTACTGACAGCAGGCCTGCAAATGCAGACTGCAGGAGCAGTGCAGACGGCTTGAACTCACCATGTGTCCCAAAGTCAATGCACTATTTTTAATATATGTCAGTCTCCCTTAAGGAAGGCCTCCTAAAGCCCAAGAGGCAGGGTGCATTATATTACAGGTGTGGACATGTAAGTGCAAGCTTATGTGTCCCTATAGTGGCCTTTACTTTTAAAGGAAACTATAAGTGAAAGACGATCCATAGGATAACATGGGCTGGCACCTGGGCAAACCCGAGGTTGGCAGCTCCATTATGGTACTGCCAAATATGTCATGTTTTGTATCAAACAACATGCCTCCTCCTCACCCCTAACATGAATCTCATGTCGAGGACGATGTGGCAAACACCATGGTGGCTACCTTAGAGGTTGCCCACCTGGTTGACCCAGCCTTTCCTGTGAGTTGGCTGCCAGCCGGCGCTTGCTGCAGCCACGACTGGAATCTGACCCCTGCCAGGAGGTCACACCTCCCTCCCTGACAGGCTGGCTAGTGAAGTGGCACATCAAGGCGGTGAGCTTCAAAGGCTGCACCGCCTGTGATATGCATCCAAGCTTCCTTCCAAAGGAGGAAGCAGCCCTCCACCTGTCCACAGGTAAATTTGCACTGGGGGAGGCAGGAAAATTAGATAATCAGGAGGTGTACACATCTAGAAGACAAGTCACACCTCTAGGGTGAGGTACCTGGTCTATACAGCTGAGGAAGACTACAGCCATTTTTAAAAGTGGTAGAATACAGGTTTTGGTGTAGAAAAGATGACCTACACCCCGGATGTGGTCACTTCAGGGGTGGACTAGCCACTGGGGCAAGTAGCCCAATGGTCACTTGCACCCACACCCAAAAGGACAAAGAAGAGACCGAGTCTGCGACAATAGGACTTTCACATACTAAAAGACGGACAGTACACCTGTTGCAACACTCTTGGAACTGCACGATCGAGGCTCGTCATTGGCTAAAGGTCTATTCCCCCAGACAGAGGGATCACTGTGAGAGCCAGAAGCAACCTCGGACTTCCTTGGACTAGTAGCACTAGTTGCCTGCAACCGAAAGTAAAAACAATGTGCCGGAACCAAAGAATCGATAGCCATCGGGTCCACCGAGGGATCGTCCAGGAGTAGATGGTCCAGTCCATTGTGGGAATCGAAGTCCTGCCCTCCACAAAGTTTCAGGCAGCTACCATGTTCCCCAGACCTCCGCAGTCAAGTTAACTTTCTACTGGGCTTACCTCTGCCAAGACTTAGTGGTCGTCAGTCCGGCAACCACCGCCTTTACTTGACGCTGCACCTCAAGGCGACTCCGCAAGACCTTCATCTGACGTCAACAGTGACTTCATCGTCAACATTTTGCACCCTGTCCGCCTCCAGCACTGTGTAAGCTGTAAAACCCGATTCAGCACCAAGGACTGCCAGGACAACTTGCAACCAGGCTTCTCGAGCCAGGTAAAATGGAGCTTACTGTAATGGATTGGTCCTGGGACCAGCAACACCTTTACCCTCCTTGGGACTCCCGCAACTCGACCTGCAAGTGACCGATTGTCAATAGTGGTTTTCACCATTGATACCAATGATAAGGTTGCACTGTATTATCTTGCACTGATTTTATACTGCTTCTAAAATTTATAACTCTGGTTATATGTATCTGATTCAGTTCATTTTGGTGTCTAAATTAAGATCAAATCTGCTTTATTTTTATAAATTTGTTTCGGATTTCTTTCGAGTCATGTCAATTATTGATCATCCATGTTGGTACTCTGAATTGCTTAACACATGTTCCTCTAGTAAAGCCTGACTGCTCTTTGCCACTCTACCAGGAATGAGCTAAGGGTTTATTATTGTGAATCCAAGGACCATCTTTGGGGTTTGTGAGAGTATTGCATGGTGAAGCCTAACTAGCATCACAACATAGTACTCCACCTTCCCACAAAGATAAATGTCCAGAGTTCCTTTTATGTATCAAAGAAAAAACATTTGTATCACCATGTATATATATGTATATGTATATATATATATATATTACATATCTTACAACATATATATATATATATATATATATATATATATATATATATATATATATATATATATATATATATATATAAGTGACTCCTGAGCCCAGGGATCAATTGAAAACGCACTCACTCGGAATCCGCTCCTTTTCAAGTTGCTTTTATTGCATGTTTGCTAACATGCAATAAAAGCAACTTGAAAAGCAGCGGATTCCGAGTGAGTGCGTTTTCAATTGATCCCTGGGCTCAGGGGTCACTTTGTTTATAATTACCGGCTGCCCTGCCGGAGAAAATTCGCACCGCGCCACGAGAGGAGCGCCGACGTTCAAACTGAGGGCGCCAGTGGATATATATATATATATATATATATATATATATATATATATATATATAGGAACATATTGAGGCCATGACCAAGAACGTAAAGGTGTGGTGGAGGTTCATTGATGACCTGTTCTGACAAGATGGGCGCTCTCGGGCTGTGCGGACGCTGGACACGATCAGAAGCAGAAAAATTCATTGCTCAAATCAACAAGAACCAACTTAATTTACACTTTACTGCTTGCATTAGTAATACCACTGTGTATTTTTTGGACGTTGAGGTATATGTTGAGAACGACAAACTTGAAACACGACTCCATAGAAAACCGACAGCTGGCAATGCCATTTTGCATGCCAGTAGTGCCCATCCAGGGCACCTGGTACAAAGTATACCATATGGCGAGCTGTTGCGTTTAAAACGTATTTGCAGCAATGATAAGGACCTATATAAAGCTCAAGGTGAATGTATAACTAGATTCAGAGAGAGAGGTTACAGCAAAAAATGTCTAGAAACTGCCCTCAAAAAAAGTAATCAGGAATCTAGGGTGTCCCTTTTCAAACCTAAATCAACTGAGAAGGAGACTATTGATACACCTGACAAATTCAGGTTCATCCTAAAATACAACCAACATGAAGGTGCAGTGAGGAACATAATTAAGAAAAATTGGCATCTGATCCGACAAGATCCTGTAAATGGTGCCACAGTCCCCAAACAACCTGTAATTACATACTGCAGGGGTAAATCGATGAAAGATGTCTTAGTCAAAAATGACCCGTGTAGCCCACCAGTAAAAAGCACATGGTTATCCCAAAGATTGGGATTCTATAAGTGTAAAATATGTAAGGCCTGCCAATATGGGGTAACTATGACTAGTTACACGACTCCATTTGGCGGTGAAGAAAAAACCATAGACAAAGCGTTAAACTGTAAAACCGATCATGTGGTCTATGTGCTGGAGTGCCCTTGCAAATTAAAATATGTAGGAAGTACCATCCTACAGGGGCCTAAAAGGGTGCTCCAGCACATAAGGGCTATTAAAAATAATGATCAAGCATACCCGGTGGCCAGCCATTTCCATGAAACCCATGCGGGCACCCCCAAGGATCTTAAATACTATTTTATAGATTCTATCCCAATCAACAAAAGGGGTGGTGATCGAGAGAAGGCACTTCGCAAATTGGAAATGCAATATATTCTAAATCTCGACACCAAACACCCAAAGGGGTTGAATGCCACGGAAGAATTACACGCCAGTCAATACGATTAAAAAATGTCAAAAAAAAATTCAGATCTTAATCGTAAACAGGAATTTTTTCTTTTTTCTTTTATACCTATGAATTTATCCATGTGATTATGAAAAGTTTATTGTATATATATATATATATATATATATGTTTATTTAGATCTTTTAGATTCTTCTAGATTTCCTCAATAGCATAAATAAGCCGCCCATCCCGCCCTTAAATCTTTTTAAATTATTTAGTTTAGCACAGTTTGCACAGAGTTGTTTACATAGCACATGTCACTTTTTTTATGCATTTTTGCACATAGAAACAGCAGGGAAAATGAAAGATAACAAATAAAGGGCATGATGCCGTTATTTAAAAGAGGAGGAAAAATTTGTTTATTAGCTTTACCTGATCCAGTCCATATTTTTATGAGTGATTTTAGGTATTTAAACTGGGATATGACATAACCTGCAAGTACAAAATTTTCCATTCATGTATTCATTGTAATTGATGTATATATTTATATATTTATTTATTTATGTATATATTTATATATTTTACGTGACTTGCTATTTATAAATGTATTTATTTATTTATTCATGAATATTAGGTACTGGTAACATTGAGTTTACAACACAAAGGCTGCATTAACATGGATTAATACATGTTGTATACAGTTTGCTAAGATGAACCTTTGGAGTTTGGCAATACCTCTTTATATGTTTCCTGACTGTTTAAATGCACTGGTCACTTTAAGTATAAGTCACGTGGGAGTAAAAAAGAAAAAAAGCTAATGGTATATAAAAAACTTTCTGAGCTAAGAGCGCATCATGTGATCAAGTCCCCGGCGAGGGACGAAACGCGTCATGGCTGCTGCAATCATTTGGGAGTTTTAATAAACATTGCAGTGTGACAAATTCCGGTGGTCCCCGCCCTTCCTTTGAGCACAGGAAACAGGCGAATCGAGGAGGAGTATGGTGTGATATATATATATATATATATTACATGTTGTAATTTGAAGCGGCTTGGCTCTGCCGTACCGCGTCCGCACCGCCCGAGAGCGCCCATCTTGTCAGGAATGGGGCCGTGATGAAAGGATATATATATATATAAAGATATGTTTCTGTGCAATAAGAATAGCACGTCACAGAAAAAGCCACGGGTCCGAGAAACTAAGAGAGGTCAGGGTTTATAGTGTTGTCCACTCAACCACAGGTAGGGGGAAATCCCTTTTCAGGACGGTTCCCCTCACACACCAAAGGTGTCATGCTTCATCATAGGGGTGCCTCCTCGCGTGAGAGACCTGGTCTCTACGCGGGCTACAACCCCCTCTCTATGAGAGAGGAGCTCAGGGATGTTTTAGGAGGCACCCCTATGATGAAGCATGACACCTTTGGTGTGTGAGGGGAACCGTCCTGAAAAGGAATTTCCCTCTACCTGTGGTTGAGTGGACGACACTATAAACCCTGACCTCTCTTAGTTTCTCGGACCTGTGGCTTTTTCTGTGACGTGATTTATGAGTGGGGAGGTAGCTCACGCTGGTCCTTAAATCTCCCTAAGCCCCCCTTTGTGTGTATCAATAAGAATAGCAACCAAAAAATTAAAAGCAATTCAAGCAAATAATAACACACAGAAATACAGCTTGAACACTGAGCACAGAAGTTACAAACACTATATATTATTCCCGGTTACTAAGTGTTTGTGAACAGTAAACCATTTGTAAACAAAAGAAAACCGTGCCCTACTTGCCAAATACAATAACTCTGTTCATAGTCTGTAACCAATGACGAACAGCCAACATCTCAATACAACTACCACAGGGATCAGGTTGCAATCCTTCTAGTTCTTTCCTACCCGGATTATGTCAATGGACTCTACTGTCATATCTGGAAGACATGAGGATGCACAGCAAACATGTTTGTGCCACAGGACACATAGTGGCCATTTGTTAGGCATCTGTTTTTGGCAGTTTTTTGTAGGGTGGTAGACATGGCTAAAAAAAGTCCACATGTAGAGCTCTCCACACATGTTGCTTTTAGCATATGCAAATGTGGTGAACTCTGCCCAGAAGGTATGCACTAACTTTAGTGCTAAAATATAGCGCTACATGCTGATTTCGCATTTTACATATATTTATATTTTTTTTTAGGAATTTGGTGTAATTCGCAGAAGCAAATGACACCCCTACCTAACACCACTCACAAGGGCATACCTTGGACTATCAGTCCATCAATCGTTCTCCGAGAGGTAGAAACAACACAATTTTGATTCTTTGTATCCTTTTTTTAATAAACAGTGCTTTTTCTCCAAGAATGTACATAAATCTTGATCATGATTTTCATAACGTCATAAAAAAACAATTGTGAAAAAAACAAGCAGCAAATAAGTTTTGTGACAACAGTTCTTCAGTGCTAAAGACTCAATCGTCCAGGTCAAATGTTACAACGAAAACTTCAATCAAGGTCACAGTCATCTAAAGTAGTACAATATGTTGTTAGTGGGAATAACAAGATATCTTCACTAGTTAAATTCTACAGAATATTCATACCCAAGGTAAGGGTATCCAAAAGAATATTATTTCCAGCTCAGTTGTGCGAATGTTATGAAACACAGAATGATGAAGGCTGAAGTTGGGCCCACCTAACTTATCAATGGGATGCTGATTTAGAATGTTGCTGGTGGAATTTCTGTGCCACTCTGATGGTGAGAAAGCTGCCATGAATTGAGTTATAATCCTGGCAGTGCAAGTTTCACCACCATAGATTCAGCCTTCATCTTAGGAAGAAGGGAAGTATCTGGGTGGTATGAAACTGGTGCCAGTGTAAGAAGCTTGAATTTCCTCCATCTGATGTGGATACTGGATATATGTCCGTAAAGTGATGTCCATTTGTGAGTGCCCACATAGCTTGTATATTTACCAAGCCTGGGGTGTTTTTCAACTTGTTTGGGAGACAATACCATTTTTTCGGCATCTCTTCTATGGCAGTCTTCCAAGAGTCTAACTTTAGCAAACATGGTGAAAAGGCCGCTTTTGGGGGAGGTAGCAAATTCCTGTCACTGCTGCTCAGACTGTCACCTTGTAGATAGCTTTAAATTGAGCAGCTGGGCTGATGGAACAATTAAACTCCAGAGGTCCATGGGAGTGCCCAGGTTCAAGCTGACACTTCCTTAGACAATAAGCACATAATAAGGAATGTCCTATAAGCAAATAATATTCCAATTTCCCCATATCAAAGTTAGGCTTTGGGGTCCTCTGAAATCTGCTGTTTATTTTCTCCAGATTCTTCAATTTGTCAACCTTCCTTGTATCTTTCCATCACTGCTTATATCAAGTACCTGTTGTCAAGTTTGGATTAAGAACATCTATGTTTCATGTTGACCATGGAAGACCATTGTTTACAATGGTTCTTGATTAATGCAATAGTCTACAAGCTATTATAGCTGCTTGTCAGATGGTGTTGGGGAGGACTCGTACAAGAAGTTGGTGTGGCAGCAGAGAAGAGTGAAAATCACTGGCCGGAGGCTAAAGGTTGTATGACTTACAGTGCATGCTTTTACCACACATGCCTTTACTACACATTTTTACAATGCATTCATTTACCTAGCATCCTCCTTTATCACACATGCTTTTACCACGCAGGTTGGTATATAGAAGCTAGGTGAAATATATATATATATATGTTCCAAAAGAAGTATGTACTCACCCTCCAGTACCATGCAAACAAGCACACCAATGTGTATTAGTGAAAATCCTTTAATCACGGCAAGTCTCCCAGCATAATGCGTTTCGACTCTAACGAGTCTTAATCATATGCAGCAAATGAGAGTGACCGTTCGTTTGATCTTATTTAAAAACAGTTTTGAAAACAGTGAGGAAGGACCAAGGTATCCAGGCATTACACCAGATACATAAAGTCGCATTGGATCGGTCTTTAAAAATATTCTGCACAGATGTATTGCATGAAAACAGTGTAAACTTCCAAAGTTCCATGGAGTAGTCAATCCAATGAAAGTACAGTACTTCACGTTTACTGATTTCAACTCTGCATTCACGTTGCTCACGTACTAAAGTCATAAGGACCCCAACTTCCATAATGCTTTGTAATTGTTTATATACCCCTTCCCAATCCTTCAATGTCTTTCACTTGATTCATTAATTACCTTTGGTTACACGTACCAGCATGCCGTTTTTGTGCCTTCAAAGGATATAATTCCACATATGGCAGAGTCATTTGGCATCCATGCAATGTCAAAGGAAATGGCACTCTCGTTTTAAAACCCGGTTATCTAATGGTTGCACGACTTGCCTGCCTCGAGTTTTCTTCAACACGGAGTGCACGAGTCTAGTGCTCTCACAAACTCTGGCTGTTCCAATAAACTATCCAAGTCGGGGCGGACCTCCTGGCCCTGCCAGTCACACTTTTTCTGCATCCTGAAATTCAGCCGGCGGGCATCCTTTTCCAATATGTTCCAAAAGCAGGTGACGCTGGGGATGCCCAGCCTCTCGGGTCGGGGCCTAAGAGAGTGCATCAGTCACCAATATATTCCAAAAGAAGCATGTACTCACCCTCCAGTACCATGCAAACATCTCAAATGACAGCACTGAAGAAATAATCCAAAGAACCACTCACACACCCACTCACAACCCGATACAACCTCTCATATACCCACTCAAACCCCTGCAACCACTCACATACTCATTCAAAGACCCACACAAGTACTTACTCACTCATGCATTGAGCCAGTCACACATCCACTCAGTAACTCTGCAGCCACTCATACAACCATTCACTCACCCATACAGACACTCACACGCCCACTCACTTACTCATACAGATACTAACACAGTCACCTAAACAGTCACTGAGACAACCACATATTCTCCCAAACAGCCTCTCTCACACTCACTTAACTCACCCATACAGCCACTCACACACCCACTCACTCATCCATAAGGCCACTTATACACCCACTCACTCACCCATACACCTACTTACACACCCATTCAAGCACCCATACAGCCACTCATGCACCATCTCACTCACCAATACAGCCAGTCATGCCCCCTCATTCACCATTTACAGCCACTCCACACACCCACTCACTCACCCATACACCCACTGATGCACCCTCTTATTCACCATTTACAGCCACTTACATACCCACTCACTCATCCATACCGCCACTCACACAGCTGATCACGTATTCTTACAGCCAGTGACACACCCACTTGCTCACCCATACAAAAACTCACACACCCACTCACTCATCCATAGTCTCTCACTTACCCACTCACTCACACATACGCCACTTACAACCCACTCACTCACCCATACAGGCACTCACACACCCACTTATTCACCCAACAGCCACACACACACACTCACACATGGATACACACAGTTACACAGACATGCACATTATCTATGTTTTAAAACAGAATCACTCATTAGTAGTACACAAACTAAACTAATTTATTTTTTGTGGTACCTTAGTATATATGTTTAACACTCAGAAACATTTAACAAACAATCACAATCACTGGATGATGTCATCAGTGAAGTCATTTGAGATGTCATTAGTAATGTCACCGACTATGTCATGAGTGATATAATATGTGAAGTCATAAGCTGTGCATTACAAGGGCGTAAGTTATAGTTAACTAAGGCAACTATAACAGCGGAATTTCTATGGTTTTGTATGAGTGAAATGTGAGCCTAACTATAATGTTACTTTAACCTTTGTTTTTTCATTCAATATATATTCTGGAAAAAAAAAATATATATATTCACTGAAAAAAATACACATTAACATTTCAAACTATAAAAAACACAGAAATTCACCAGTTATAGTTAACAGCGCTAACTATAACTTGCACCCCCACCATGCAATGTTTATGACCTCACATCTCGAACGACATCATTGATGACATCGCTGATGACATCATCCAATGAGTGTGCTAGTTTGTTTTACAATTTAGATAGTGATGGGTAACTACCATATTACTTTTCTACGTAATTTTGTACAGCTTGGGTCCAGCTAATCGGTAAAGTGTATTCAAAACGCATGTGCTCCTAATGCAACATAGCTGTGTAGAGGTATTGAACACATTATAAATGTTTGTATTCAAGAGTAAATAGGTTTGCAAGTCCTGGTTGACTTGTATTCATTATGCTCCACACAACTTTTTGGTTCTGCAGAAAATGTTTCCAACAGGAGAAAGATTCTACTTAGTAGATACTAACTTTTGTAAAAAGCCTTGAGTTATTATAGAGAATCGTGTCAGCATGATAATTTATACTTAACATAGAAGAGTGTGTGCACCGAATACTAAGCTATGCACATGTGCTTGTTTTGCTTCAGAAGATGGGCTATTTGTAAAGTTTTCAACTCAGTATGAAGGGTGCAGGTAGTATGATCTTTAGCACCTTCAGATCTTGGTTACTTTTAGCAAATACTGTCTTTTTTGACAACTGTTGCATAGAATGTACACTGTTCTTAGTAGATTCTTTAAATACCCTGTGGTGTATTTCTCATGAGAATTTCACTGTTTGCAAACACTGGGGTACAGAATGAACTCTCTCCATAGAGTAAACACTGTTTACAGTACTTAGTTCTCTACTGATCTCAACTTCATTTCTTATTGTAGGTTTGGTGAGTGTTAGGATTTTGATGCAGATAAAAGCTGTCTGTAGTAGGGCATTCGTTTTGAAATTGATACTTGCTATTTTGGCTTTCTCTGAACAGTTGTATACAGATTGAAGATCGTACTCAGAGAGAATTTACCATATATATGTGGATGATTGGTAATGTGAACTATGCTACCAGTAAAGTATATGCTATATGGTCAATGTTGCACATAATGCTTGTTATCAACCCCTAAGGCAGTTGTTTCTGTGTTGGTCGTTATGATGCCTGATCTTCTCCTGAACTATTTTGTATTTATTGTCAGACCTCTAATGTATACAACAATATGCGGGAAAACAAAGCTTGGATGATGTCATCAGTGAGGTTATCATTGATGCCATCAATGATTTCATTTGAGAGGCCATCAGTAATGTCATAAATTATGTCATAGAACATGTCATGAGTGATGTCATATGTGAGGTCATAAGCAGTGCATGGCGGGGGGCAAGTTATAGTTAGCCCTGCTAACTATAACTGGTGAATTTCGTTTTTTTTTAGTTCAAAACTTTAATGTCGTCACTGACAAATTCACCTAACAATAACGTTACGTTAACCTTTTTTTTTTCAGTAAATTTCTATGGTTTTATTAAAAAAGAAAATACAGATCCTTTTAGCACACCTAACTATAACGTTACTTTAACCTTTGTTTTTTCGGTGCATTTCTAGGGTTCTCTAAACATATAGTAATACTTAATTACCATACCTAAATGCAACACCTGCCAGGCCCTGCAGCCAACCCTATGCCTTTGGCCGTGAGCAGCGGGGGGTTGGCCATAGGGCCTGAGGACCCCATTCTCCATGGCCATTTTTTTAAAATTAAAGGGCAGAGTGGCCGTGCAGCTTCCCTCACTGAGTTGTTATCGGCCCCGGGGACCCTATCCCCCGGGCCACTCATTTAATAAAGGGGAGTGGGCACACACGGCCCCCTCCTTAGGCCAATTTGTGCATGGCATTGGCGCAAGTTATAGTTAGCTCTGCTAATTATTGCTGGTGAATTTTTGTGGTTTTTTTAAGTTCAAAGCGTTAATGCTGTCACTGTCCTATTTACTTAACTATAACATTAGTTTATCCTTTGTTTTTTTCCAGTGAATTTCTAAGTTTTTTAAAATAAAAAACTAAAACAAATCTTTCTATCACACCTAACTATAAGGTTACTTTAAACATTGTTTTTTTCAGCGAATTTCAAGGTTTTTAAAAAATTAAAGTAATATTTTATTACCATATTTAATTAATGAAAGGTGGGTGCCTTCATGCCCACCCATGGCACCCACCATATACTTGTTGGAGGCCGCAGGGAGAGCCCCAGGGCCCCCACAGCCCCCACAGCCCCACCCCCAGTCGGCTCCCCGCATGCAGCGGGAGCCAGCACAGCTCCCACCCGGAGGGAGCAGCTACTAATGCTCCTCCCTCCTGGTGGGAGCAATAGTTTAATCTGTTTCCCTACCCACAGGACAGTATTTTTAAAGTTCCTGCCAGCTGGAAACAGACTTTGTGTTTGCTGCCGCTTGGTGGGAGTTTCAAAAATGCTCCTGCCAAGCAGTAGCAAACACAGGTTTCCTTTCCCTCGCCGGTGCAGGCAAGTAAACCGCTATGTCCCGGAGGGTGGTTTTCTGGGACATTGCCAATGAGCTGGCCCCAGGGGATGGGGTCTCTAGGTCCATTAATAGCACAGGGAGGGGTGCTGCGTGGCCACACAGCCCTCTCCCCTTTATTATTGAAATTAGCCCTGGGGGATGGGCTCCTCGGGACCTCTGGAGGCTCGGGGAGGAGGGCCACACAGTCCCCCTCCCCTTCCATGCAAATTTCGGCCCTGGGAATGCTATGTGACTTGTTCCATCGTGAATTTCAACTAGACTGATAACAGTTCTGGTATCCTTGGCCACTGTATCTTGTTCTGATTACAGTAACCATGTTGAAAGATAAATGGTGCCCACGTGCTATTGCTCTTCTTTAGTTCTTGCCTTCGGTTTGTTAATCTTCACTTATCCTCACAGCTAAAATGCTTAACTTTCTGTTCGAATATGTTAATGTGGATGATTGTTGCTTTAAATGCATGTAACTAATCAAAACGTTCACGTGTATCCTAACCCATAATGTTGATTTGCATGCTGCTTGTATGCAGTAGGTACTGTTTATTTAAAGCGCTTAGAGATCCCTTCGGGTCTGGTTTGTGCTATATAAAATAATTACATAAATAAATAAATTATGATACCTTAAAGTGAATGAGCCCAATATGGGGTCAGATGTTTAATATCATAGAAGTGGCACCTGGGCCTGAAATCATTTACCTTTCTTTGTTGCAAAGAAGTCCACCAAGCTCTGGGCCTCCTCCTGGATTCGCGCTTCTAGATTTTTCTTCCCGAGGCCGAGATTCCTCAGAGTCGTGAGGCCGAAGCGTCTCTGCTGCTTCCAGGTGTGTCCAGAGGAAAAGATAACTCCTAATTAAACAATTGTGTATTAGGTTTTAGTTAATTATATCTTCAACGTAAAATATGTATTTAATTTTTTAGTCTGGCTAAATAATGCTTTGGTCCTCTCTGCTAACGTAATACATGTACAAGTAGAGGCATTCTGTGCAAAAGGCTGCAAGAGTGACTTTTATTTTTGAGCTACAAATATCAGTCTCTCTCTCTCTCTCTGCAACTCATTCAGCTCTTGTTGCTTCCTTTACTAACTGCAGAAAATACAATTTGAAGATAGAGTCGCTGACACTGTGGGATCTACAGTTGTCTTCCTCCTTTGCACATCCAGAAGTCCTTTATCTGCAGCACAGGATACACAGTGGATTCACTCTGTTTTGTTTGATGCATAGACTGCTAGCTCTTAGATTTCGATTGTTGCACATGCATGCCCGCACCACTGCACAGGGCTACTCTCTTTTGTAAGCTAGCTCAGTGCCAGGATATCCTCCTGGGTGATAGTGCCCTC
The DNA here is from genome assembly GCA_963921515.1 of Calotriton arnoldi. Lineage (NCBI taxonomy): Eukaryota > Metazoa > Chordata > Amphibia > Caudata > Salamandridae > Calotriton > Calotriton arnoldi. The sequence goes on from CAWUFW010005542.1 coordinate 651,252, forward strand.
TACAAATCTGCATAACATACAAGAGTACATAGGTAGGTTCGTAGGGTAACACCACTGCAGCCAGTCAGTAGCTATCGCTGCATAGGAATTGACAGAGAGAGCACAGATCTGTATCCCACTGGAGGGGGAAGGCTGCCATGAAGGTTTCCTGATAGCCAGGTCACTATACACACTGTGCCCCTGTGGCGGCAACACGGTATTGTGTAACTAATGCACAGCGCTCACTGGCTGCCCACCCTGAAAGTCCTAGTTCTTCATCGTCTGTGCTAATATTGCTCGATAGTCCGTCTGTTCATCCGTCCAGCCATTCATCCATCCAACCACTTACACAACGTATACCCAATTCACAAAGCTTTACTCCATGAGTAAGAATAGGTCAAGAGTAAGTCGCACAACTCAACAAGGAAATCCGTTTATATCCGCTCAGTGAATCTTTACAGCGGTCATGAATATCTACACACAGCTTGTGTTTCATGCATTCAAACCCCAATCAATAGCACCTCCTGCTCTCTGACCCCTGCCTGCTTTTCAATACTCAGAAAAGCTGGATGAATAGCTTAGTGAGTTACACCTTTGAAGCTGTAAAAGGCTGTGCAGATCACACATTCAAATACTTACATCCTCTTGTTCTTCAAGGTTGGTAAATTGAGTGCCATTAAACTTAATCTCAAAACTCCTATTATTTACAGAGCTTAGAAATGACTGAAGTACGGTATGAAGCACTATATAAAAACAAGTTATTTGCTACTTAACTGTGCCGTTGTGACGCGAGAGCTACCTACCCTTGCCCCTTGAAATCTCCTGAAAAGTTGGGATTGTAGGGCGTCCAACAAGCTCTTCGGAGTGGGAGATTAGACCATCTCTTAAAGCCTGGTATCCATTCAGCACAATCACTGGCTTCGGCCCCAGCCACACTGTGAACACGTTCCCATAGGTCTTGGCAAGCTGGGGGTGGAAAGTAATCATGGAGCAAATTAATAGAACAGCAAACAAGAGGAAATCAAGTACTAACCCTACCAAATAAATATCTGATCTCTTGGGGGAAGGTAACTATTATCCATTTCAGACTCTGGGCAGCCTGGGCAAGGCATGTTACCCACGTACTACTTATGTTACTTTATGTAGGGTAGTAAAACTGGTGTACCATCCAGGAAGATAGTGGCTCTAGCAAACCTTGCCCCTTCCAGGTATTATTTACCATCTGAGAATTTAAGGTACTGTTAGCCAATCATCATATTTGAAATTGTCTCAACTAAGTAGTATAAATGATTGTGTAAAACTACCAAGTTTAAATGTGCACAGCTTGCAGTTCATGCATACACGGGGGCATGATAGGATCCATATGACTGTCCTAAACTAAACTCCCCTTCTCTTTTTTACTTTGCACATTGCAAATCTCCCTTTACACATTGCGGATCAAACTATGTCCTCCATCTTTCAAGGATGGAATTATCTGCATCATTAATAATGGGGTGTACATCTATCAACAATAAATTTATTTTAGAAATCTCTTTTGGGGTCCAATTACCAAAGAGTTTTCTGTGAGTAGCTGTGTCTTACTCCAGGCCTAGGCATTTTTATCCATGTGTATTCGGGAGTAAAACATGCATACCAATGAAAGAAGCTGTGTAAATCACATATTCTCTAGCCTGCATTAAACTTTGGTCTTAATGGGAGCTACCCACACACATGAATTTCTTTCACATGGTCCAGACTGTTTTGTGAATCCTCTCATACACCTGTTTAAAGACTTTGCTCTGGAAATAGCATACAGGAGTTTATTGAAGTGATGGTCCTCTCACATTAAGTTCATTAGACTGTCTAAAAGAATGACAGTGCCACATCCATGCACTGTCACTTACTGTCCTGGGTGAACCCTGGTTTGTCTTAAGGTTCAAGTGTTACATAAATACACAGTAGGCAATTACCAGGCTCTTGGTACAAACAAAATGTCTTGTGGGAACTATGAAGATAGACCTGCGCCGCAGCTACATGCTCTGCGCTAGCAACGTTTGCACCCTGTCTTTGGATATGAAAGAATATTTCATGTATGATTTCAATGGAGATGGCCACTCTTGCGCAATACCCAACATTATACAAATCGCCTGCAGAAAAAAGAACACTATTTTGCCCACCCCACTGGTATTGTTATCTTTCTGTTATTATGTTTGTTTGTGTGGCTTACAGGATCCATGTGGACATCACCATGGTCATTTGATAGGCAACATAGAAACAGACACAGCAATGTGTGCTTAACTGTGGCAATGTGGAAGCTTCTTTGATAATGCTTGCTGTCTGGGGCGTACTTGAAAACTAACTTATTGCACATTTTGAGTAGCTTGAGGGTAAATCTCCAGCCTGAGCTTGGAAAACCTATAATCTCAACTACCAACTCTGACACAAAAAACAGCAGCTTATGCTAGGAATAGCACCTCTCCTGTCTGAGTAGCATCACTGCAATTTGAACATCTGTGGTCCATTTGAGCCCCATCATTTACAAGTTGACTGACACTGAATATTACCTACCAAAGTCCAGCAATATGTAAGAAGCACAGTGTACTATCTGAGCAACATATACATAATGGATTTACTCAGACATTTGATGGCAGCACAAGGCATGGAATGTGGCGTTCCAGATATAACCAACTGATTTTGATGGTTTAATAACTGCCAGATCAGCAATAATATTACATGCATCAGGCACCGCGTTTCCTCTGGCTGAGTTTTTAGTATTTTGTGTTTTGCTTCTGTATGTAATTTTCTGACAGGTACAAACATGATCTGCTGCAGACAATAATGAGCATGGCACCGAGGCATACCTGGCTGTAAGGATGTACATATTGCATCCTAAATCTGACTGCCACTGAGGCCTAAGGCCCATCTATTTCCCTCAGCCCTCTTTGCCTATGTTAAAATAATAAAGCACTTCTCACTTGGACAGTTACACTGGTAAAAGGAGTCAGGCCTAATAGAATATACACCCCAACAGTATTGGTGTTAAAAGATCACATGGCAAAAGTAACAGGGACATGCGAGCAGGCACATATTAAATGGTTACATAGAGTTTCTGGAATAGGCAGCTGTTTGTCTTGAACCAACATCAATAGGAAACCATAGACTAATGAATCTCTGAGGAAATCCCATGGCTAATCCTTCGCACCTCAGTGTAATGTTGAATGAGGTATCCTCTTACTCTGCTAATTAACTGACTCTTTTTTGATGTACAAGGGGGGCAACACTCAGTGCCAGAAAGCACTAGCTAACAACCTAGACCCTCGGTTTTCTTGAAAAGAGCCTGTCAGAAGCCATCCTTGAGAGTTTCACTGAGATAACTTTGTAGTAAATGGTGAGTGTAGTTGATTTTAGGAAAAGTTTATACTTGGTGCACTAAAAACTGCACCGCAGGAACCGTTTCTGAACCTTTGCACCTGAGCTCATACCCGTAAGAACCATCAACGTACTAACTAGTCTGAGTGCTCACTTACTACTCTCTGTGGCCACAGAGAAGCCCAGTGGAACCAGAGATCAGTGAACTCCCCTGGATCTTGTAATACGTTGGTTTATTTTTAAAGTACAAAAGGGAGCAAAATAAGGTGACACAGAGCATTGGCAAGCAATCAAAATCCTTTGTCATCTTGAAAACACCTTTAGGAGTTTGAGGCGATTTTGTAGTAAAACTGGGCATAGACTAGTTTAGGAAAAGACCTACAAATGCACCCATAGGAAACCATACAGCATTAAAAGTATCGTTATAATTGAGCAACATTATTTTGGTGGATGGAAGAGCAGTAGAAGAAACATTCCGATCGAAAGGTTTGTGTGAGTGTGTTTGTGTGCGTGTGTTGTGTGTATGTGTATATCTATCTATCTATCTATCTATCTATCTTTATATATATATAAACACATCTCTTTTCCTGGGCTCCTGTCCAGTGCTTGGAATTTATGCCACAGGACCAGATGACTCATTTATATTGTAAAGGGCCAATTACATTTAAATTGACCCCTTGGGTACAAATAAGGAATAATTGCTGTGGATATTTTTATAGAAAAGGTGAACACAGACATGTTAATAAGATAATATGAATATTCTCCAGTTAGTCTTTTACATAACACACCGGGTTATCACCTCTATGGTGGATCATTTTCTGTTTGTCACTATCCTTTTATCATTTGACCTCTCCAAAGGGCGTGCAAATGAACTGGCAACAGAACAGTCTCTCTGGGCTCTGCTCATGTGCTTGGTGGCTGTGCCAGAGGACCTGACTGCTCAAGGGTGTCCATTTGCCTTGTTAAATGCATTTTAAGTTTAAATTACTTGACACAAACATAGAGTGTTGATTGTGGATGTTGTAAGGTAAATTACTTTGTGCAAGGAACATTGTCCTTGAAAGCAGAATGTGAAATTAGCTCAAATGACAGCATATGGAGAAATATGTCAGAGCTGTATTCCAAACAGACCTCATCCACCAGCTTTCCTCATCAACCGACTGACTACCTGTCGAAAATTGCCTCCACATTCCATTACATCACATTCTTGAACATAAATCTTCCAGGACATTACACGTCTTCCCCTTTTATTTTAATCCACAAAACAGAGATATAAACTATACATTCAGCTGGGAAACATTTGCACATTCAACAGAAGTAACAACCACCTTGTAACCAGGTGTACAGTACCTGCATGAGGACCTCGTGGTGAAGCACAAATTTCAGGGTCCAGAGATTTCCAATGATGGGCAGTGGAGTCGGTCCAGGAGGGTATCTTCTCCTCAACCACTGAAGCTTGAAGTAATGTGCAATGAAGAGAGTAAGAAACAGGGCAATCAACAGCTCAGTGATTGACAGCATGGTAGGTGCCTGTCTCTGCTTCTAGCAGATCTCCTAAACAGTGGAATTTAAAATGTACTCTAAGCACTATTCTTCCCTCTTGTCTTAGTATAATTTATTCCTAGTTCTTTATGAATCCTATATCTATTTCTCTAGCTGATCCTGTCCTCTTTTCTCTCTCTTTATCTCTCTCTCTCTCTATCTCTTCCTTTCTCTCTCTTTGTCCCCCTATGTACACTGAGTCTATAGCATGTCTTTATCTAACCTGAATGTCTGTTCTCCTTTCTTCCCTGTTTCTGCTAACCCTTTATTTTACTCAATTTCACCTCCTTTCTCTACATTTATCTACTTTCAATTCCTCTTTTCTTTTTGCCTTTCCTCCTTTATGTCCAGCCTTAATATCTATCTTCTTCAATATGTATGCATCTCTCTCCTCCTTTCAATTTCATTAAAGTTCACCTTCTCACTCGCATTCTTTCTCACATTCTCTCCCCTTTTATACTTTGTCTAAGAACCGCAGAGGAGGCGTATATTCTCAAACTGTACAAGATAAGAGATTGCTGTTTGTGTAACATGCATGCTTATCTCCTGCAAGTTGGAATATTTGCTCTTTCATCACAGCCCTGCTGTTGTTTGACCTCTTGTAAGTGCATGCAAATGAACCGCCAATAAACACATCTCTTTTACTGGGCTCCTGTCCAGTGCTTGGAATTTATGCCACAAGACCTGATGACTCATTTATATTGTAAAGGGCCAATTACATTTAAATTGACCCCTCTGGTACAAATAATTAATCATTATTGTGGGTATTTTTAAAGAAAAGGTGACCACAGACATGTTAATAAGATAATGTGAATATTCTCCAGTTAGTCTTTTACATAACACACTGGGTTATCACCTCTATGGTGGATCATTTTCTGTTTGTCACTATCCTTTTATTATTTGACCTCTCGAAAGGGCATGCAAATGAACTGGAAACAGAACAGTCTCTCTGGGCTCTGCTCCAGTGCTTGGTGGCAGTGCCAGAGGTCCTGACTGCTCAAGGGTATACATTTGCCTTGTTAAATGCATTTTAAGTTTAAATTACTCTTTAGACACAAACATAGATTGTTGATTGCGGATGTTGTAAGGTAAATTACTTTGTGCAAGGAACATTGTCCTTGAAAGCAGAATGTGAAATTAGCTCAAATGACAGCATATGGATAAATATGTCAGAGCTTTATTCCAAACAGACCTCATTCACCAGCTTTCCTCATCAACCGACTGACTACCTGTAGAAAATTGCCTCCACATTCCATTACATCACATTGTTGAACATAAACCTTCCAGGACATTACACGTCTTCCCCTTTTATATTAATCCACAAAACAGAGATACCACCATACTACTAAAATATATAAAACAATATAATACATGCAACAAAAACTCCTTTTTCTTTTTAAAATTTTTTGAACATATTCTTTTAGATAGTTGGGGTTCTGACGTTTCATACCACGCCAGCTTCTTCCATTGCTTTCTTGATGATTTTCATCATTTAAGTTTCCCATCCTCAACAAAGGGTGTTCCTCCTTTTGCTTCGGTCATCCAAGAATATCATCAACCTTTCCAAAATATACATTTTTGTAATAGTTAATCTGTCTCTAAACTCTTTTTACCATTAAAGAAACCCCACATAGGGATTTCCTATCTATCGTAACCTCTTGGTTTTACATCTAAAATTTCCAGATTATTACATTCTCTGTACAAACATTGGTAGTTTTTCTCAGACATTATTGTCAATCGTGAACATGAGTCGAAGAACATTCTTTCCTTCACACATTCACACTTACGGCTTCACACAGGTTGCAAAATACACTGCGACACAATTGTAAAATAACTTGACTGCAACTTTCATTGACTTGATACGTTTTTGTAACCTGTATGAATGACCTGCAACACTTCATAAAATTATCAGTTTTCTGAATTTGTTACAAATACCCTTTTGGGCAGGGCAACCTCTGAAACTAGCCATATGCTCTTGCTGGGCACGCCTATGGCATGTTCCCTTAATCCTTCTATCACTCTTTCTACTTCCCTTTTAATTCACACCCTTCAAAGCACTAACATGTGCCTGTGCTTTCTCACTTGATTTATTCTTTACCTCCGACATGCTCCAATCTTTTAGATGTCATTAATACTTCACACAAAGATGGCTCATCTTTTAGCCAAAGTTCCTCCTTTCTCACCCAGACAAGAGGGCAGCAGGGCAGCAGGGCAGCAGGTCAGCATGGCAGGGTAGCAGTCATTCAGAGCAACAGTGCCCAGAGTGGCAGTCCTTTCAGCTGCACAGCAGTCCTTCTTCCTGGCAGAGTATCCACAGGTCCAGAAGTGTACTGAAGAGTTGGTGTTTGGGATCCCATAATTATACCTGGGCCTTCCTTTGAAGTGGGAGAAGCTTCTAGAGGTTTCCCTTTAAAGTCCACAGGCACTCTGCATTCCCTGTCCTTGCTCCAGGCTAACTACAGGGGGTATGCAGCCCTTTGTGTGGAGGCAGGATACAGCCTATTCAAGTGTAAGTAGGACTATGCCCAGCTTTGCCATCCCATCCTGTCAGTGATGACCCATTCAGACACACCTAAAGTCTCTAGTAAGTGTGGTTGACTAAAAGGAATACACAAAGCCCAACTGTCAGCTACACCCAGTCATGTGACCCAGAGACAGGCTGCAGGCACTAAATGGCTAAGGCAGGAAAATGCCAACTTTCTAAAAGTTCAAGACAGAAATGGTGGAATGCACTCCGAATAAATCCTTGACTTAAACCATGTAAACCAACCTTCCATGTTACTGTTTGTTTTGCGTGCAAGCCTGAAGTGCGCCATATCCCAATAGCGCAATAATTTGTCACAAATCTCTGGTGCGTCGTCACGCACCAGCTTAGTCTCCGCAAAAATGCGACACGTTAAACCAATATTCATCCAAGTAATCCTTTTTATTCATACTTTATCCAAATTCTGTTTATCCATTTTCATAACAGAGGCTAAGCTTGAACTCAAACAATGTTCATATAACAACTACACGCATACCATGAGACAACACACCAATTGCAACTCTGTTGGCGTCATCTACGCTATAGTTTGCCCCTGTCAGTTTCTGTATATTGGCCAGACTGTGCAGAAAATCAAGTCACGTATCCTGCAGCATTGCAGCAGGATACGCTGTAATGTCCAGGGTGCACCCCTTGTGGAACACTTTAACGCCTTCGGACACTCGGCTGAGAGTCTGAGGTGGTGGGTTATTGAAAAGGTCCTGATCAACCCACGGGGTGGCAACTTCGCCAACATCTTGAGCACCCGGGAATGTAAATGGATACATATTTTTGACACTGTACATAAGGGCCTGAATGAGTATGAGGAGATTACTAGACAAATCTCTACCCTTAATAATGGCTAGATACATTCCTGTTATTATCTTTGTATATATTTATGTATAGCACACCTTTCTGTATCTTTAATATTCTGTATATTTTGTATATATTGTATACAATATGACTTTATGTGCACCTTCGCAATCTGACGTTTGTTTTATTGTATTGGATTGCGTGACTTTTGTACAGTTACATTGTTTCATGTGTACACGAATGTACTTATTATGTAACTCTCAATCGTTCAATGCACTCTCAGCACTTGGTAGAATGTTAGGCGTCAATGCCTATTAATATGCCCTCATGAGGTTCAGTCTAATTTATTTATTGTATATACCGCGGTTTTTAATCACTTGTGTGTCTGTCAAACGTGGCATATTTAGCATTTCTCAGTCTGTTTTTCTTCAACCGGCGAGCCCGGCTGGGCCTCGCGTTTATTGCTCAGTCTGTTTTCACCTAACCGATCGGGACGTAACCGCTGGAAGCAGCACGCTCCCGATGGCAACGTGCACGCTGGCTTCTTATACCAGCGGATGGATGCGCGTCAGTCCTGTAGCCTTAGAGACACCGACGGATACGGCACGGCTCAGGTTTGCTCTGACTTAAGGTAATTTGTTACCCTGGCCATACTTTACAGGATGTGCGGCGGCCTGTTGCAAATTATTAATGCATGCCACTTACATTGCAGAATTGAACGTCCCTATGGCAGCATACGTTTAGAAGGTCTCACGCCGCACCATTTCAGCGGGTGAGTCTACTGTGTGTCCCTGCACTTTGGTTTCACTTTGTTTATCCGTGTACACTAGGGTTCTGTCTAATGTCCCGTTTCCATTATTTTTCTTAATGTTTCTTAGTACTGTGGGGTGATTTCTCCCCAACCCTGAAGTAATCTCAGGATAATTTGACTGAGTATAAATTGGAACCACTTACATCACATCACGACCCTGAAGCAATGTCAGGATTATTTGACTGAACAGAGTTTGGATCTATTTGCATCTCACCACGACCGTGTTCGGGTGAGCATTCATTTTTGGCACTCATGCTGGCACATTCTTCTTCTTCTTTTTAACGTAGTACCCATCGTTTTTGGGGGTAATGTACTTGGCACCATTGGACATGGGTCAGTACTGACGACAACTAGTCACTCATGTTTTCGTTTTTTTTTTTACCTAGGCCACCCCATTGATTGTATGGTTATTTTCCAGGTCCCTTCTTTCCCCTGTCCTGAGGAAGACCCGCAGCAGAGGAGTCTACTTACCCTTTTGCGTTAGGGTCGAAACGTCGACATTCCCCCAGTGGGCCTACACCCAACATCTACTTCCCTCATATCCCAACCACAGATGAAGCCTCACTGTGCCACGAATTGTAAAACATTTATCAAATATTGCGAATGAGCTTAGGGGTAGGCCCTATCTTGTAGGGGTACCGGCTCTGTTAGGAATTTATGCCGGATCCCATCGGCCGTAGTATTTTGAATTGCTCTTTTTAAATGCCTCTTGATGATCTTCATCTTCATTTTCTATCCTACACATGAGCACCTACTTTCACTTCTTTCTCTCTCCTTGAAAATAACCGCGCTAATATTACATGCTGCATATTATGCCTCTGTGTATGTCTTTCATTCTGTCAATAAGACCCAGTGTGAAAATAAATTGATGTTTGCAATTTAATGAATTTTGGGTGGCCTCTTACCTATGAGTTTTTCCCTGTTGAATGTGCCTCTACATTATATAATTTCACATGTATGAATTGATGTCATAGCATACTCTCCTACAGTTATTAAATTGAATATGGTTAGGAGTGTCTAGGACCAATTGTTTTCCTTATCGATCGATACCCAGGTCCGTTGACACTATACTGGGTTACCCCATTTATTATAATGGACGCTAATTACAACATCACAAATACCCAACCTGGCATGGGTGGAGTTGCACAGAATAACTTGTGAGCATGTGAAACACTTTGTGCAAATGCACCAATTAAATTTTTGCATATACAATATAAGCCTTAATATTCATTATGCAACAACGTGGTAATAATGTACTGTTTGTAGCAAATATGGCAGAAGCATTTACAAAGGAGCTCAAAGTCTCAAGATGTCTGCCAAATATTGCTCAAAATCCCGGTAACATTCACTCACAACATCATACCATTTCAGACTGCCTCAGGCGAATTGAAAAGTGTCCCATTCCTTGTGACAGACAAGATTTGAGTCTTTCCCATTATCACAAACTGTTGAGTGAGGCTAAAGTGGCAACAGGGTGGGTGTTGTGTATTAGGTGACCAATATAATGGGGACAGATTTGTGATGTTTGAAGAAACTAGAACTAATTTTGAAATAGGGTCTGATCAAATCCTGTTTAATGCTAGCATGAAACAGGCTGCGCACTGTAGACGGGAGGGATTCGTCACAAGACCACAGAAATTGGCTACACTGGCAGTAATTTGTCAACTCACAAAGGGGAGTAAACTGATTTCTAGTATATACAAAATCCTTGGAGCCTGATTTAGATTTTGGCAGATGGGTTACTCCGTCACAACGGTGATGGTTATCCTGTCCACTGAAATATAAATCCTATAATATCCTAAGGGATTTATATTTCGATGGACGGGATATCTGTCACCGCTGTAACGAGTAACCTGTCCGCAGAAATCTAAATCAGGCCCTAAGATACTGCGCCTAAAGATATTCGAAAAGGGGAAAATTACCTTGATTTTCAGTGTATAATGAATTGGATGAAACACTGGTTTAGCATAAAACTGTGACAAGTAATGCAAGATTACATTTTACCCAGGTTAAGACTATGCACGAAGATATCCATAATTGCTGGGTAAAATATACATGCCAGTTCAAAAGACCACTTTTGATGTCACAGCATGGAGGCTGAACGTTTTCAGATACTTTGGTGTGAGGAAATACAGTTTATTATATGGCATGGTTGCGCAACCTCAGCATTTAATAAATTCACAGACCTGTCTTGGGCCCAGCGAGGCTTGTTTGTAGAACCTTAGCTCAACCCTGGGTAGCTGTGGCTTTGAACAGTCAGGCTTTATCAAAGGAACAAGATAAACGCATGCATAAGTACCAAAATAATCAAATAATAAAGGAAACACAACACAAAGGAAATCCAACATTTATCTATAAAAATGTATAAAAATGATAATCAAAATGAACAAAATCCAGTAGAGGGTTCTGGAGATATCAATTATTAAGGAAATTGTAAATCACTGCTTTTTCACTCCAATTACAAACAAGCATTGGCACCTAATGCAGTTAGATGTTACTTTAAAAACTTTGGAAAACGTTTGTAAAGTTGGGATTTGGTTACTCCAGCCCACTTTTGGCGACCAGCTCCGGCAGGGAGCAAGTCACAGGGGCCAGTAATGCTTAGCAGGACAGTTACCTCAAGCCACAGACATCAATGAAGTGGTTCTGATGCAATGCATATGGGATGCTCAAGGTGCTGAGAATCCTGTGGATTCTGATCTGGTCAATGGGGACCTTCATGGGGCCATTCCTTGGTCTACAAACATGATGGAGTGACTTTAACCACAAAGGTCGATGTCCCTTGAAGTCCAGCAGAAGTACAGCCAAAAACCACTTGCCATTGTCCTACTGGTCTCCGGTTACAGCAAAACCAGCTGTTCCTTTAACTGAGGCTAGTGTCCCTCTTGGGTGATCAAACTGCACTCTGACGACTCTCTTGGGTCCAGCAGGGTTGGGTACAACTTTTGAGTGTTGGGTCTTGGTCTCCCCAGCTGCGCTTCAGCTGTCAGTTGTGATGAAGCAATTGTAGCTACCAACTCGCCAAGGCAGCTTCTTCAGCTTTTGAGGCCCAGGGACTGTAACAGGAATTCAGCCATTTGACTTTTGGAGTTGACCTCTTCTGTCTGGGGCTCATGGACAACATTCTTCGAGCAGGGAACCACAGGGACAGTCCTCTTTGCTAGCCTAAGGATCAGCAGGTGAAGTCTGGGTTCAAGGAACAGCAGAGCAGTCCTTCTTTGCTCCTCTCTCCAGTGAAGACATAATCTGAGGTCTGGCTAATAGGGGTGCCACTCTTATACCCACAACTTGCCTGTGGGGGTGTGGTGACTACTAGCCAATGGGCTACCAGGTCCCGTCCCGCCTGATGATAGACCCACTTGATGGCTGGGACAGGGTAAACCCAAATTTGGAGGTCGAACTAAGGGGGAGTGGGGCTTTGTACATGTTAGTTTACCAAGATGTATTGCTTGCTTAATGAATCTTTAAACTGCTAACTCATCTTTGTGGATCACTGACAGAATATCGACAGTCAGAATATCGAGGTACAAAAATATTGACACAAAAATATCGATGTCCAGAATATCGAAGTCCTATATACATAATGGTAAGTACAAAAATATTGAGAAAAAAATATCGTTGTCAAAAATATCGTTGTTAAAAATATCAGTTTTTTTTATGTTTAAAAAAATCATGTAAAATAAAGTAAATAATACATATAATTAAAAGAAACATAGTTAAAATTATTTTAAAATGTTTAAAATTATAACTAATACATATAATGTAAAAATAAATTAAACATATATATGTATAAAATATAATATATATACTTACTTAATAATATTTACAAATAATTATTTTAATAACGTATAATTTGTTAAAAAACATATTAAAAATTATAAATACATATATATACACATACACCAATAATATGAATAAAAATATAAAAAATATATATAACAAATTAAAATGTTAGAATATTTTTTATCTTTTTAAAATACATTATACACTACATTAACTAAAACAGTACAGAAAATATTGGATAGCGGAGGGGATAAAATTACTATTCCTACTCCAGAGAGTGCAACATTAGGGAAAGTGTTGGATAGCGTAGGGGTAAAAATTACTGTTCCCACTCCAGTGAGTGCAACAGTAGGGAAAGTGTTGGATAGCTTAGGGGTAAAAATTACTATTCCCACTCCAGAGAGTGCAACAGTAAGGAAAGTGTTGGATAGCGTAGGGGTAAAAATTACTATTCCCACTCCAGTGAGTGCAACAGTAGGGAAAGTGTTGGATAGCGAAGGGGTAAAAATTACTATTCCCACTCCAGTGAGTGCAACAGTAGGGAAAGTGTTGGATAGCGTAGGGGTAAAAATTACTATTCCCACTCCAGAGAGTGCAACAGTAGGGAAAGTATTGGATAGCGTAGGGGTAAAAATTACTATTCCCACTCCAGAGAGTGCAACAGTAGGGAAAGTGTTGGATAGCGTAGGGGTAAAAATTACTATTCCCACTCCAGAGAGTGCAACAGTAGGGAAAGTGTTGGATAGCGTAGGGGTAAAAATTACTATTCCCACTCCAGAGAGTGCAACAGTAGGGAAAGTGTTGGATAGCGAAGGGGTAAAAATTACTATTCCCACTTCAGTGAGTGCAACAGTAGGGAAAGTGTTGGATAGCGCAGGGGTAAAAATTACTATTTCCACTCCAGAGAGTGCAAAAGTAGGGAAAGTGTTGGATAGCGTAGGGGTAAAAATTACTATTCCCACTCCAGAGAGTGCAACAGTAGGGAAAGTGTTGGATAGCGTAGGGGTAAAAATTACTATTCCCACTCCAGAGAGTGCAACAGTAGGGAAAGTGTTGGATAGCGAAGGGGTTAAAATTACTATTCCCACTCTAGAGAGTGCAACAGTAGGGAAAGTGTTGGATAGCGTAAGGGTAAAAATTACTATTCCCACTCCAGAGAGTGTAACTTTAGGGAAAGTGTTGGATAGCAGAAGGTTAAAATTAACATACTTATCAATTAAATAATTTTTTTAATTAAATAACCAATTAATAATTAATTCATAATACATTATTTATAAATAATAACAAATAAAAATTAATAATGACTTCATTATAATTAAATTACTTCCCACTCTATTCCCCTATAAACCCACAACCCGCTTCTAAAAAAAATAACACAATTAATATAATTATCAATTAATCAATTAATACAAATTAATTACCAATTAATAATTAATTAACAATAAATTAATTATCAATACCAATAAATAAAGATTAATAATTACTTTATTAAAATTAAATTACTTCCCACCCTATTCTCCTTTAAACCCACAACCAGCTCCTAAAAAATAATAACATAATTAATATAATTATCAATTAATCAATTAATAAAAAATAATTACCAATTAATAATTCATTAACAATAAATTAATTATCAATACCAATAAATAAAAATTAAGAATTACTTTATTATAATTAACTTACTTCCCACCCTATTCCCCTATAAACCCACAACCCGCTACAGAACTAAAACGCAAAATTTAATAAAAAATTATTAAGTTTCTAAAATTATTATTAAATTTACTATAATTAAATTACTTCCCACCCTATTCCCTTATAAACCCACAACCCGCTACAGAACTAAAACGCAAAATTTATTTTAAAAAAAATTAATAACTTCTAAAAATGTAATACATATATTTAAAAAAAATACAATACTTAACAAAAAATATAGAACGCATACATTTAAAATACATACTAAAATACATAACACTAATATAAACATCGATATTATTAACAACAATATTTTTAAAAACGATATTACTGACTTCGATATTAACAAAAACGATATTTCTTACCTTCATGTCGATATTCTGGTCACCGATATTCTTCATGTCGATATTCAGTCCCTTCGATATTTCCAACTCGATATTTTTGTACTCCGAAAATAAAAACTCGATATTATGTCTGTGCACCCATCTTTGTCAATTAAACTAATGACAAAGTCCAGACCTCCCTTTTTATTATATAGTCCCAAATCCTTCTTAGATCGGGAATCCACGCCGGCGAAGACACCACACCACTCCTTAGGGTATTTGCGCTTTAGATTTTATTCACTGCTGTAACGCGTTTCGGCATTACTCGCCTTGATCACACATGGAAAGGAAACAAGCATCCTGAGACCGGTTGCGGGGGGTCCCTTGCTCACTGTGCCACTGGATTCAAGCTAGCCTGACTGAAGAAGGGTGACAGACCCCGAAACCGGTCCCAGGATGCTTCTTTCCGGTCCAGGAAGGACCTGGCTTGGCAGTTCGGTCTGGACTGTTCCCATGAGGCACAGGGTCAAGACTGATTTGCATATGGCTGTGTCAAAACTGGGGTGGCGTAGTGGGCAAAAGAACGATGGATTTAACCCAGATCTCTTGACTGGGGGAGAATGTTTGTATCATTCAGCATTCTGTCCATCATTTGTTGCAGTTACACTTTTCGCCCTAAGTGGGATGGGTATGCCCAGACGTGGGTCCCTTGCTCACTGTGCCACTGGATTCAAGATAGCCTGGTTGATGAAGGGTGACATACCCCGAAACCAGTCCCAGGATGCTTGTTTTCGTACCAGGGAGTACCTGGCTCGGCAGTTCCGTCTGGACTGTTCCCATGAGGCACAGGGTCAAGACTGATTTGCATATGGCTGGGTCCAAACTGGGGTGGCGTAGTGGGCAAAAGAACGATGGATTTAACCCAGATCTCTTGACTGGGGGAGAATGTTTGTATCATTCAGCATTCCGTCCATCATTTGTTGCAGTTACACTTGTTCCCTAAGTGGGATGGGTATGCCCAGACGTGGGTCCCTTGCTCACTGTGCCACTGGATTCAAGCTAGCCTGGCTGATGGAGGGTTACATACCCCAAAACCGGTCCCAGGATGCTTGTTTCCAGTCCAGGGAGGACCTGCCTTGGCAGTTCGGTCTGGACTGTTCCCATGAGGCACAGGGTCAAGACTGATTTGCATATGGCAGGGTCCAAACTGGGGTGACGTAGTGGGCAAAAGAACGATGAATTTAACCCAGATCTCTTGACTGGGGGAGAATGTTTGTATCATTCAGCATTCTGTCCATCATTTGTTGCAGTTACACTTTTCGCCCTAAGTGGGATGGGTATGCCCAGACGTGAGTCCCTTGCTCACTGTGCCACTGGATTCAAGCTAGCCTGGCTGATGAAGGGTGACATACCCCGAAACCGGCCCCAAGATGCTTTTTACCGGTCCAGGGAGGACCTGGCTTGGCAGTTCGGTCTGGACTGTTCCCATGAGGCACAGGGTCAAGACTGATTTGCATATGGCTGAGTTCAAACTGGGGTGGCGTAGTGGGCAAAAGAACGATGGATTTAACCCAGATCCCTTGACTGGGGGAAAATGTTTGTATCATTCAGCATTCCATCCATCATTTGTTGCAGTTACACTTTTCGCCCTAAGTGGGATGGGTATTCCCAGACGTGGGTCCATTGCTCACTGTGCCACTGTATTCAAGCGTGCCTGGGTGATGAAGGGTGACATACCCCGAAACCGGTCCCAGGATGCTTGTTTCCGGTCCAGGGAGGACCTGGCTTGGCAGTTCGGTCTAGACTGTTCCCATGAGGCACGGGGTCAAGACTGATTTGGATATGGCTGGGTCCAAACTGGGGTGGCATAGTGGGCAAAAGAACGATGGATTCAACCCAGATCTCTTGACTGGGGGAGAATGTTTGTATCATTCAGCATTCCGTGCATCATTTGTTGCTGTTACACTTTTCGCCCTAAGTGGGATGGGTATGCCCAGACGTGGGTCCCTTGCTCACTGTGCCACTGGATTCAAGCTAGCCTGGCTGATGAAGGGTGACATACCCCGATACCGGTCCCAGGATGCTTGTTTCCAGTCCAGGGAGGACCTGGCTTGGCAGTTCGGTCTGGACTGTTCCCATGAGGCACAGGGTCAAGACTGATTTGCATATGGCTGGGTTCAAACTGGGGTGGTGTAGTGGGCAAAAGAACAATGGATTTAACCCAGATCTCTTGACTGGGGGAAAATGTTTGTATCATTCAGCATTCCGTCCATCATTTGTTGCAGTTACACTTTTCTCCCTAAGTGGGATGGGTATGCCCAGACGTGGGACCATTGCTCACTGTGCCACTGGATTCAAGCGCGCCTGGGTGATGAAGGGTGACATACCCTAACTGGTCCCAGCATGCTTGTTTCTGGTCCAGGGAGGACCTGGCTTGGCAGTTCGGTCTCGACTGTTCCCATGAGGCACAGGGTCAAGACTGATTTGCATATGGCTGGGTCCAAACTGGGGTGGCGTAGTGGGCAAAAGAACCATGGATTCAACCCAGATTGCTTGACTGGGGGAGAATGTTTGTATCATTCAGCATTCCGTCCATCATTTGTTGCAGTTACACCCAAGCTAATTTTGGCATCACAGGCTGATAATTGACACTGAACTATGTCGCGTTGCAGCCTGGCCCTAAGGCGAAGGAGGAGACACTCGTGGCAGTCTTGCTCTGGCATTTGCGGTGGTGTGCATCTTCAGCATGGTGTCATTGCGGGACTACTGAGGGTCCCCGGTCTCGCTCTGATGTTATTTGACAACACTTCGGCCACACAGGGCAGTGCTGAGGGTCTCCTTTGCTGTGGCTCGGAATATGGTGTAGCCGTTCACAAGAGTGGGCCGCGCTGAAAGGGAGGTCTTGAGGTGCAAGGCTCTGTTCACCAAGGAAGTTCTGGGTGCCGGTCTCTTCGTCCCCGGGTGGGGATAATGTGGCTTGTAAAAGCGTGTAGAGGCTCAGAGGATAAATCCCCACGCTCACTTTTCAGCTGCGCCCGCTATCACCCTGGCCCGTTTTACGAGGCGTAGTGCTGGCAAGGTAGAACGGTGGGGGGGGTTTGCAAACAAGCTGTTTACAAGGTCTTTGCTGTCCCAAAAGCAGGTGGTGAGAAGGGGCAAGCCAACAAGTCTTTTGAGTCTCTATGTAGGGGTCTTAGGCTTCCTTTTGCAGAGCAGAGGTCAGCAGGGAGCAGGGCAGTAGTTCCTGGGAACAGCCAGTCACAGCAGAGTGGCAATCCTTCTATTACAGAAACCTTTACTACAGCAGAGTCTCTTGCCGATCCAGTTGTGTACTAATGTGGTAGAGCCAGAGCCCTCGTACTTATATCCCAAAATGCCTTTGATGGAGGGGTGACTTCAAAGGGGTCTTCAGAAGTGCGCATGGGTCTCTTTTAGCCCAGTCCTGGCTCCAGACTACCGGTGGGGGGTAGATTAGCCCTTTGTGCGAGAGCAGGACACAGCCCGTTCAGCTGTAAGTGTGAACCACTTCTCCATCTCTCAGCCCAGGAATACTACCAGTGTGTACATGAATACAGATGTGTCCCCTGGCACCTAATCCTTCCTGTGTTTGTGGCTGTCTAGAGAGTATGCAAAAAAGTATAGTTGTCACCCTGGCCAGACATTGATTGGAAGCAGGCAGCAGGCGCACAGAGCAAGTAAAGAGCAGAGAAATATCCACTTTCTAAAAGTGGCATTTCTAAAATAGTAGTGATAAATCTAGCTTTACCATTAAAGAGTGTTTATCATTACTATTCCAACCATACCAAACATGACAGAGCTACTCCTTTCTGAACAGGAATTACCACTTAAAAGTATATAAGGGAATTCCCAATGCTGGCCTATGGAAGAAATAGGCTTCACTGTAGTGAAAAACAAATTTAGCTGTTTGTCACTGCCAGGACATGTAAAACTTGAAAGTACATGTCCTGCCTTTTAGTCACACATCACCCTGCCGCTAGGGTCACTTAGGGCCTACCTTAGGGGTGACTTAGGTGTAGGTAGAAGAGGAGTTTAAGGCTTGGCAAGTCGCAGTGGCAGTAAACTGTACACACAGGCCTCACAATGGCAGGCCTGAGACAGGTTTGGAAGGCTACTTGAGTGGGTGGCACAACCAGTACAATTAGGTATATGCCAATGTCACCATGTTTTAGGGGCAAAGCACCTGCAATTCAGCACTGGTTAGCAGTGGTAAAGTGCCCAGAGTCCTAAGTGCAACAAAAAAGGTACTGCAAAAAGGGGGAGGCAAAATGAGAAAAGTTGGGGGGAGACCACTGTAAAGATGACAAGTCCAACACTGGGAGACAATAAGTGCTGCATTCCATGAGGGGCATTTTAACTTCCAAGCAGTGGATACCCCTGGTTTCATATACTAGGGACTTATAAGTAAGCTAACTTATGCCAATTGGGTATCAGCCAAACAAACACATACTTTTAAGGGTCAGAGCACTGGCATAGAGGACTAGGTAGCAGGTCTCAGTGCACTCTCAAAGCTGAAACATCAACAGAATCAGTCCAAAACTTTAGGGGTGATCATGCAAAACAGGCATTTCTTTACATGTGGACATGCCCAGTCATGGAGAACAACTGTAAACAGGTGACCAGGGGCGGCTCCTCTCTGAGAGTGGAGGAGCCTTGCCCCAACTGCTGCAAGTGCAGCAGGCAAACAAAGATAAATAAAATAGCTTAATAATGCCACTTTATTTCGCCACCAGCTCATGCTGTGTACAGCACAAGCGTGAGGGCAGGGGGCAGGGCTGAATCCTGCGGTTGCAGGATAACTGCTGCCCCTTTCAGTGCACATGTCAGGTTAGCCAGCTGTCTTGCTATGGCTGGCCTGACTTGTGCACTGTAGACCCAGCAATGCCAGCATTGGGCAATGCCTGGGGGATTGCTGGCACAGGTCGCCAGCCTCAAAATGAAGACTGGGTTAGCATGCTCCCACCAATCCTGGAGCTGCTCTGATGCTGAAAATTTCATCAGAGCAGCTCCAGGATTGTTTGGATTCACGTTCCAATGAGCAGGAAGGGAGTCCTTCCAATCCTGCTTATGAACGGCAAGGGAAAAGTGCAGCACCAGGGGAGCCGCATACATAGTGAGTTTGGCACCATCGCGCCGCACTATATTTTAGTCCTGCTAGCCGTCACTGCAGGTGACAACTATCCTGAGAAATGAGGCAAGAAATATTGTCACATACTCCCCTAAGTGCTGTATATTGAGGGTCTCATTTATGATGTTTTGACATAGGGCAGTTAAGCAAGGCACCCTGCTGCACTGTCCTACGCCAAAGTAAAAGGGCAGGAATGCACCATAATTAAGCAATATGATGCATTCCTGTCCTTTCTGCCTGCGCTGATGCTATTTTGGCAGCCTACTGCCAATGTAGGCACCCTTGCACCATGGTGCCAGGGTGCCTCTGTTGCAGGCTGGATTGTTTTTTTGGAGGAAGGGACACCTTCCTGCATAAAAACAATCCTACAAGGTGTTTTCCCTTTTCAATTTGTGCTGCAGAATGCAGCACACATGGAAAGAGGTAAAAACAAGGAGAAATTAACATATTTCTCCTCGTTACGCCTCGGGAGGCGTACAGATTTGAAGTTTCCTCAGGTTTGCATCACTTAGTAAATCTGGGGTAGCGTCAAATTACATAGGTGTTGCGTGGGAAAACCCACAACAACATCCATGAAACGCCTCACGGGCGCAGAGTAAGGTGACGCAGCGATTTGCTCTGCATCGCCTTACTCATGATTTATGAGGCCACTCAAACCATGCAGGGTGGCTTTGCATGGCTTCATAAATCTTTACGAGAGCCCTGCGTCAAGCATGTACCACTTTAGTGGTGCGAAAGAGACGTAGGGCTCTCGTTAATAAGCCCCTGAGTTTGCCCTCTAGGTCAAATAAGGGACATTTTTTAGATTCATGGCCCTGTCCCTACTGCTTACCAAAAGGAGCAAATTGATCCCTTGGTTATAACAAGGTTGTCCATCCCTGTTTGCATGGCGACAAGTAGGTGGTTGGCCAATTCATAATTCTACATCTACAAACTTACCAACAAATTCATCACAGCACACTCACTGTTTGCTACACATCTTCACTATGGCTCCAGACATTCACATTCTTCTGAATTGCACCTAAAATTATCTCCAAGCTCACCCGTTTCACAAGGCTGTTCTTTTGTTTCTTGGTTACTCTGCTGAAGTTTAACATTTTGGAACTCTGCTGACCATCTTCCCTTTCAAACTATGCTGAACTTCTATATTTTCGTTCTCTCCTGAACGTTTACTTCTCCAAACTATGCTGAACTCGTTTGTCTCTAACCTTGTCTGGTATGTATGAACTCTGCTGTACTCCTTCCTCTCCAACATTATCTCATGGGAACAAACTCTGATGAACTTGAACATTGTAGAACTCCACTGAACTTTTGCCTCTTCAAACTCTGCTGAACTTCTTTCTCCCTGTTTGAACTCTCTTGAATTTTCCCCTCTTCAAACTCTGGTGAACTTTTCAACCTTGCATCATTGATACAAAGTCTGTTGAATTGCAGATTATGCACCTGACTTCCAGCTAGGTTTTAAGGAGCTGCTAAAGGCGTGTTCGGTACACACAGACACTTACAACACTGCACAGCTAGCTCAGGCACTGCAATATGATTGATATTCAAAGAAATGGTATGCATAAAGCAAAATAAGTCACATTCACAAACTACCACTAGTGAAGTGAGACAAGAGGAACACCACAAGTGCAAGCTTCTCTGCTGCAGAAAAAGTGGCAAAATATGTGCTAATAAAGTGGTACTCAGTGAAAACTGTTACAAAATAACCTTTTTTGCGCATAAAACACTGCTTGCTATCCCACCTTGTTTGCTTTAAAATACATTTGTATGACAAGGACCATGATTATAAATTAACAGTGTTATAAATTAACAGCGTAGAATACCATTATGGCTGAATAACATCATATCTGCTTCCCACTACCACAGTAATGGCAATATAACCAACTGTTATTCACCATCTGTAGGAGAGTAGGATCTGCCTCTTATGGTTACCCCCACTTTTTGCTGATGTATCACTGTTTTTGACTTAGACCGACTGGGATCCTGCTATTCAGGACCCCAGTCTATCTGCTTTCTCCTCTAAATTGATTGCATGTACTTTAGGTACACTCCAGATTGGATTCTGGGGTACCCTTATCAGTCCCTAGTATATGGTACACCATGTACCCAGGGCATAGGTACCCCAGAGGCTGAAGCATGTATTGTGCCACCCCTGAGAGGCCATTCAAAATGACACCACAGGTCTGCTACTGCAACCTGTGTAAGGAGGTGCATGCCCCCCTTACTTAGATATAGGTTACCTATATCTATTCTAAATCACTACACATATAAACCTATCAGTCACCCGTATGGCAGGCCTTATCAATCCTGAAGGCAGGGTGCTGGATTTTGTGTGAGAGGGTGCCCCTGCATGAGCAGAGCCCCTCTGCAGCCTTCGGAATCTATTCTCCGGGGTTGTCTGTGATGCAGCCAACCATATATACTTAAGTGCATTATAACCTCGCGGTAAATGCTAACTTTAAAACGGCTGCTTAGAAACATGTCGTGTTTGGTGTCAAACACCTTGGAATCATACCTCCACACCAGTAACTGGTGTGGGAGGTATGATTCCTCCCTTGAAGTGCCACTACTATGGGTCACCGGTCTACCAGGTACCAGCTTTCTCGACCTGGGCAGCACAAAATGGATGCTGCCAGCCACAGACACGAGTCTGCCCTCCTGCTGCTGAGCCAAGCTTGAGCAGAGGAAGGCCTGACAATAGGTTTCCTGTCACAGGGAGGTGTGACCACCTCCCAGACAGGCTTTAGTGTATTGGGGCTGGGTGGGTGCACTCTTAGAGTGCCAGAAAGTCTGCACTGGGGGCACATTTGGTGTCCCTGTGCATAGTCCAGCTCAAACCGGTTGCAGGAGCCATTTGCTCCTGCTCTGGCGCGAAACTGGACAAAGGACATGGGTGTAGCCACCCCTCTGTCCTGACCCTCCCCTAGGTGGGTCCCCAGAGTTAGTCCAACCGCTTCCTTGGGTATAAAGTAGGAAACCTGACTACAGGACTTTAGATTTTACCTGGACTAAACTCTGCAAGCAGAAACCAAGTACTTCGATGGTCTACACTTTGCTGGACGACAGAAGAATCTTCCTTGGGAGTAAAGGAGTTACTCCCCTGCAGCAGCAGGCACCGAAACGCATCTGACCAGTTTGCATCTCCCAAGCTCCTGAGGACTCCGAAGATTTCTGCAACACAGGAGGTTGGTTCCCGAGCGTCACTGAGGTTGGTCTGACCTCTCAGTAATCCTGAGACCAGTATCCCTCGTGGGGACCGTGCAACCCAAACCCCTGTGCACCGTGTACTTTTGCAGCAGCATATGCTTTTTGGCAATCCCTGAGGCTGTGCTTTGTACTACGTGTAGTCCCGACCCGAGCAGCATTTCCACCAAGGATCTCCGGCCTCCACTCCACGAGTGCTCTGTGGGCTGGTGCTTTGTGATTCAGCTCGAGGTCCTTTCGCAATCCCTGGTCCGTTGGCCTGTGGGTCCTGGAGAGGGTCACTTTGACTTTCCTTGGGCTTCCCTAGTTGCTCCAGATGTGCCCTGACTCCCCATAGCTTGGAGAGTCTCCTGGACCTTGCTGGTCCATACCGTAACTTGTTTCCTCTGCCCGCGTGGGTTGCCTTTGCCAAGGCTTGTTGGTGTTCAATCTGGACACTGACCCCTCAGCACTCGACATCCTTCGTGGGCAGCTCACCTCCGACTTTGGTTGTCGTCGACGTCTCCTGGTCCCCGTGGCTGCAGAGTCAAGCATCCTATCTTCACACCTGAAGCACCCGAAATCGGTGGGCATTCGTCTATCGAGCCCCTGGTCACCCTGCAGTGACCCGGACTCTGTCCCCTCTGCTTTCAGGTTCTTCTCACCTTGGATCCAGGCTTGGATTCCACTGGACACTTTTCATCTTCCCGGCAGCAGTACTTCTTCGCATCACTCCATTGAAAACAACGAGGGTTTCCGACACCACTTGACCCCTATGCACCCGGCTCCTCTGGGATAGGTAACACGGGTACCTCGGTACTCACAAGGGTGCTGGCCTTAGAACCTTCTATGTTCCAAAGGGTTTGCTTGAAGTCCTCTCCGAAGTGTCCTTAAACTGTAATTTTCCAACTGCGACTTTCCCATAGAGTTGTACGGAGCTCGCGCCTGTGTTTCCACACTGCACCCGTCCTCCGTGGGCTCCCTGTGTCACTCCTTTGGGTGGTTCCTTGGGGTCCCAGCAATTCTACGTGCTCTAGGCACTGTGTCTATTGAAGTCGTGGTTGTTATACCACTTTCTTAGTATATGGTTCGGTCTCCCCCTGGAGCCCACTGTGTATTGTGCTATTTACTGTCGTTCTATTGATTAAGTATTGTGTGCTTTATGTTCTAATCTCACATAGAGATTAGTAGAGAGTGTTTAGTAATAAATACATATTTTTTATATAACACTTGTGTGGTTCTCCTTTCATTTGGTCACTTAGGAGGTTCTGTTCTGGTAAAACAAGCTGCTTTACATTCCTTCAAGATTAAGCCTGAAGGCTGCTCTCCATAGCTACCACTAGGATAGCTTTCATAAAGGTTATCTTTGACCTAATCATCAATAAGGGTCGCTTGGACTGGTGCAAGGTGCCCACTTTAATTAGTGGACAGCATATACCAGGCCAACTTCTCACACCATCCCTCCATGTTCTGCTATTGTGTCACAGTCCCTGCAATGCATGAGTGAAGCCCCCACTCCAGAGACACATATCTCTCTGTTACACCTGCTGCTCAGCAGGAAGGCGGCTCCTGGTGGGGCTCTACATCTTAACATCTATCCTGAATAAATCCACCTACTTATATTCTACTTGGTCTACCAGGCCTCCTTCTTATTACAACATATTTTGGCGACGATTTCAAAAGGAACCACAGAAGAATCTACGCGTATGATCTGAGAGAGAGAAGCTATGATCCTAACCTACTAGAAACTTAACTGAAGAAACTACAGAAGGAAGAACCTTAAAAGCTTCTAAGAGTACAGACTGAAACTGATAGTCCTGAAACCCTTAGCCCCACCAGTGACCTCAAGATCGGTCAGCCCCAACTAGGGTGTGCAAGAACAATATACACCATCATTGACTTGAATGAATTCGACTCGTGGTGAATTGAGCACTTTATGATGCCTGCTGTCACCTCAAATACAACAAAGTACTTCGAGGGCATTTCTGTCAGCACTTCGTTTTGGGACCTGATGGAGCTGATAGGAAAAGTATCCTTGTGGTGAGCTGGGAAGGATCTTACAGTCTTCATAAGGAAGTGGCCTGTCACTACGTGGCTTCAACAGCATGAGGAGTCTACATTTTGAATTCTACAGCTGTTTGTTTTTTGCCACTTTTATTAAGTACTTTTGTTTTTGGGACCCTGCTGAGGCATGTTGTGTGGGGGGACCAACTTTTCATGCACATTGTGACGGTTGCCGTGTGGACTGCACCACGTGACATGGCGCACAGGGAAGAGTGGGAATGCCATGACTGTTGATTTGCGCGACGTTTGGAGGAGCAACTTCATGAAACATACAAAGATCCAGGCCATTTATATTAGTGGCATTTGAATGGGCCTCGAGTTTTGAATGGGCCGCGAGACGGAGTTAACCCGACTCACGCACACCTTACCTCACCAACGGTGTCACACGAAGGTGGTGCCGAGGGCTCTCCAATGTCTACAGTGCGTCCAGGAACGCAAGCTGCTTAAGGACGTTTTGCAGCACTTGCGTGCCTGGAGCCACCCGGGACCGTCCTTCTCTACGTGCCGCCATGTTCGCCAGCTTCTGATCACCACCGGGAAGTTGCGTGCTTGCAGTCATTCTGTGTGTTTGCAGTTTGGGAATCTCTGAGCCATAGAGTAAACGTCTCATTTCAACGCGGTGAGGTCCGGCGAGACCTCCACTTTCTACCACTTGTTTTCACCGTCGTTCAGGTAGGGACTTTCACGTTATCTTCGGTCTGGTTTGTGGCATCTTTAATTGTTTTTGACCATTTTAATAACTTCTTTTTGTGGTACAGTCTGCTCTGTCGTTCTGCATGGATAGTGATTTGACTTTGCCACAACTTTTTCGGGCCCAATAAGACTGGTTTATTCTTTTGATATTTTAGGATGATGTTTGGTTTAATATCCGTAATGCTCAAAACTCTAGAGCAGTCTCGGGTGAGACGTCGCTCACCGGTGTGTTCCACATGCCCTCCCTCAGTCTTGCCATATCTGCTGATTTTCAATGTCTTGTTTTTTTCTCCTGTTCTAATGTGATTTAACAGTCTTGCTTTAACAAATTTTAAGGGGCACGTATCCTGGTGTGTTTATGATACATGCAAAACTTTCCCTATGACGAGGAAATGTTCATTTAAGACTTTCTCTTTCACCAGACTTTGTGATTATCGACAGTGTGTTCGGATTGATTCCTTTGGTGTGGTACTTATTTATTTTTCTTGTTCCTGATGTTTTAGTGTTTGAGTACCAAACACTTTCTTCACTGGCACATCTGTGTTTGCGTTGGGAAAGTGCCATGTTGTACTTTTCAGAGAGGCAATTTCTTTCTTTATGGTTCCATCCAACCTATGGGGTGTGGGTGAAGGTCAGGGTTTAGCCATATTAAGTGTGTGACGTGTACTTTTCAGAGAGGCAATTTCTTTCTTTATGGTTCCATCCTACCTATGTGGTGTGCGTGAAGGGCAGGGTTTAGCCATATTAAGTGTGTGACGTATTATTCCACCCTACCTAAGGGGTAAGGGTGAAGGGCAGGATTTTTGTCCTTTTACTGGCGTCTGGTGTTTGGTATTGTTTTTCCACCCTTCCTATGGGGTATGGGTGGAGGGCAGAGTGTAAGCCAGATTTTTGAAGTGTTAGTGTTTTATCACTAATGCTATTGCTACTTCGATCTTACTAAGTGTTTGGGTGTTCAGCTGTGTTGTTTTTTTGATTGGTGTGGAGCGTTTTTTCCACACTTACCACT
This sequence comes from Calotriton arnoldi, assembly GCA_963921515.1. Lineage (NCBI taxonomy): Eukaryota > Metazoa > Chordata > Amphibia > Caudata > Salamandridae > Calotriton > Calotriton arnoldi. Next base: position 678,162 of record CAWUFW010005542.1, read on the forward strand.
CTTACCATGGGTTCGGGTGAAGGGCAGTTTAGATGCCATTTGGTTGGTGTGGGTTTTTTTCCCCCACACTTACCACTTTCGCTACGGGTTTGGGTGAAGGGCAGCTTTGATGTCGCTTGTTTCGTGTGGGGTGGTCTTCCACACTTTCTTACTGAGTTTTGTTGTTGCTGTTGTTTGGATGGTTCCCTACTGCATCTTTTGGTCGGTACCCTACTTACTTCTCTCATGTTTGCCTGGCCAGCCAGCATGTTTTTGGTATTAGGGTTTGGTTTGTGGTTTTGTGGTGTGGTAGTGTATGTGTTTTGTGTGTGGTTAGAAAGGGAGATGGTGTATGTGAGTGTATTCTCCTTATAGTTCTTGTGTTTCCTTTGCTTGTTTCACTTTGTATCGCTTGTGCGTGAAATGTTTCCATCTGTATTTTCATGCATTTTCATTAGTCCTTTGCTACATTGTTTATATTCATGCAATTGCTCTAATGTCATTCTGTTGCTTGCAATTGTTCTAACGCTACTCTTTTGCATGTTTTGTTCATTTGTCATCCTTTTACACGCATTCCTTTCAATGTCATCCTTCTTAGAGTTCCATTGTGTTTTGTGTAAAGAAAGGAGATGTGTTATACCTGCTGCTCAGCAGGAACGCTGCTCCTGGTGGGGCTCTACATCTTAATATCTATCCTGAATAAATCGACCTACTTATAATCTACTTGGTCTACCAGGCATCCTTCTTATTACAACACTCTCCTTATCTCTTTTTATTGTTTGTGAACGTACCTCACTCCTTGTGTCAACAGCTTCCATGTACATTGTATATCCAAACTTCTGCTGCATATTATCCGAGCAACACAAACAATGGCAGGTGGGATGGTGGGAGGGTTGGGGGCAAACACCACTATAGCAGAAGGTCGGCTGGCCGAAGGAACATGGTGGTGGGAGAAGCACATGAGGGAGCCAGCTGAAACACACACACTCAAGTAGAGTGCTTAAACACAAAGAAAAAAATAGCAATTAAAAAAGGAGCAGCGGAAGGACACAAGTAACGAATCCATGCTCAAAGGGAGGGACAAACACACAAAGAGGAGAATAGCCTATGGAAGCTGACCAATACAAAGTAATCAAATGTGACCTACAATGAAGCCAACCAATGTTAAGCAGTGGGAAGCCTCTAAGCCCGCTGTTAGAAAATATTTTGCAATTTGTCTTGCCAGAGACAGCACACGCTGGGGCTTATTTACAAGGCCCTTGCGCCACTTTTGCCTCATTTTTAATATGGGAAAAGTCAGGAGTTTTGTTAAAGCGCGACTACTCACCCGTAAGGGTCTCAAGGCGCTGGGGGGGGTGGGGGTGCAGGTTCCATCCATCAAGGAGGGGGTCTGTCGAAAAGCCAGGTTTTGAGGTTTCTTGCGAAGATGGGGAGCGATGTTGTCTGTCTGAGGTGGAGCGGAAGGGCGTTCCATGCTTTGGCCGCGAGGAAGGAGAAGGAGCGGCCTCCCGATCTGGTCTTTCTGGTGCGGGGGACCACGGCGTAGGAGAGCTGGGCTGATCGTAGGGTCCTTTGGGGTGCGTGGAATTTGAGTCGGCTGTTCAGGTATGCTGGTCCGGTGCCGTGGAGGGCCTTGTGTGCGTGGGTGAGCATCTTGAAGGTGATTCTCGCCTCGACAGGGAGCCAGTGGAGTGTGCGCAGGTGCTGGGAGATGTGGCAGTGTTTTGGCAGGTTGAGGACCAGTCTTGCGGCGGCGTTCTGGATGTTCTGTAGCTTGCGGGTGAGGTTTTTGTTTATTCCGGCGTAGAGTGCGTTGCCGTAGTCGAGTCTGCTGGTGACCAGGGCGTGAGTGACGGTCTTTCGGTGTTCGAGGGGGATCCATTTGAAGGTCTTACGAAGGAGGCGGAGGGTGTGGAAGCAGGAAGACGAGACAGAGTTGATCTGGCGGTCCATTTTGAGCTCGGAGTCCAGGATGATTCCCAGGTTGCGTGCGTGGTCCGTGGGGGTTGGCGGGTTTCCGTGGGCGGGGGCCACCAGGTGTCGCTCCAGGCATTGGGGTTTGGGCCCATGATGAGTACTTCTGTTTTGTTGGTGTTTAGTTGTAGGCAGCTGTTTTTCATCCATTTGGCGACGGCTTCCATGCCTTCTCGAAAGTTGCGTCTGGCGGTGTTGGGCTCGTTGGATAGGGAGAGGATGAGCTGGGTGTCGTCTGCGTATGACACGATGTTGAGTCCGTAGGTTCTGACGATGGGGGCGAGTGGAGCCATGTAGACGTTGAAGAGCGTCGGGCTGAGGGAGGAGCCCTGGGGGACTCCGCAGGTGGTAGGTGTGGGGTCCAAGAGGAAAGGGGGAGTCTGACCCGCTGCGTCCTGCCGGAGAGGAAGGAGCGGATCCAGTCGAGGGCCTTGTCCTGGATTCCTGCGTCGTAGAGTCTGCGTATTAGGGTGCGGTGGGAGACTGTGTCGAACGCCGCTGATAGGCTCGAGGAGGATGAGGGCTACTGTTTCTCCTTTGTCCAGTAGGGTGCGGATGTCGTCTGTTGCGGCGAGGAGGGCGGTTTCCGTACTGTGGTTTTTTCTGAAGCCGGATTGGGAGGAGTCGAGGATGTTGTGTTCTTCAATGAATGTGGCGAGTTGGCTGTTGATGGCTTTCTCGATGACTTTCGCTGGGAACGGGAGCAGGGAGATGGGTCTGTAGTTTTTGAGGTCGGTGGGGTCCGCTGAGGGTTTCTTTAGGAGGGGGTTGACCTCGGCGTGTTTCCAGTCGTCGGGGAACGAGGCGGTCGCCAGGGAGCGGTTGATGGTGTGGCGGAGCATGGGTGCGATGGTGTCGGCGGCTCTGTTGAAGATGTGGTGGGGGCAGGGGTCCGTGGGGGCCCCTGAGTGGATTGACTTCATTGTCTTCAGTGTGTCTTCCATGGTGAGGGCTGTCCAGTTGTCAATCGCTGGTTTCCGGGTGTCGGGGGTGGTTGGTGAGGGTTCAGTGTGTTGGTTGTCTTCGTCGAAGTTGTCGTAGATGCTCTTGATTTTGTGGTGGAAAAAGGTGCTGAGTTTGTCGCAGAGGTCTTGTGAGGGAGGGATGTCGGTAGACTCGCTAGTGGGTTGGGCGAACACCTTGATGATGCTGAAGAGTTCCTTGCTGTTGTGCGCGTGGGTGGAGATTCTGTCTTCAATCGCTTTTTTCCTCGTTTCTCTGATGAGTTGATGGTGGGCGTTGGTGGCGGCTCTGAAGTTGTCGTGGGCTTCTGTGGATTTGGTGTTCCTCCAGGCCGTTTCGAGGCGGCGGCATGTGCTTCTGGACTCTCGAAGTTCGGTGGTAAACCACTGGCTTTCTTGGCGCGGGTATTGTTGTTTTTCTTGAGGGGGGCTATGGTGTTGGTGCTGTCCATGATCCATCTATGCAGGGTTCTGGCTGCGGTGTTGGGGTCGTCGTTTTCCGCGATGGTTGGGGTGGAGTTGTTGAGTGAGGAGGTGAGCTGGTCGTCGGTGATTTTGGTCCAGTTTCTTCGTGGAAGCAGGTGCTGGTGTCTGTGGATGGTGGGTGTTCTGAAGGTGAAGTGGACGCAACGATGGTCGGTCCATGGGAGTTCGGTGGTGTGGCTGAAGGTGATGGAGTTTCCTGTAGTGAAGAGGGGGTCGAGGGTGTGTCCTGCTGAGTGCGTGGGCTCGGTCACGATCTGGCGCAGTCCAATGTTGTGGAGGTTGTCCAGGAGGGATGTGGTGTTGGGGTCCAGTTGGTTGTCGAGGTGGAAGTTGAGGTCTCCCAGCAGGGTGTAGTTGGTGGATGCGATGGCCTGCGGGGAGATAATGTCCGTGATGGAGTTGGCGAAGGGTCCGCGGGGTCCAGTGGGTCGGTAGATGAGGGTTCCTCGGAGGGTGGCGGTGGGGCTGGCCAGTATCTTGAAGTGAAGGTGTTCCATCAGTTCTGTGGGCTCGTCAGGGAGTGTGCTCAGGCGGAGGCTGGATTTGTGGACGATGGCGATTCCTCCTCCTGGGCGGGTGAGGCGGTCCTTCCTGGAGATCTTGTATCCTTGGGGGATGGCGATGGCGATGTCCGGTCCCGAGGTGGTGTTGGTCCAGGTTTCGGTGAAGAACGCTACGTCCGGGGTGGTGCTGTCGAGGAGGTCCCAGATTTCTGTGGTGTGTTTGTGGAGGGATCGGACGTTGAGGAGGATGCATTGCAGGGTCTTCGGTTCGGTTGTGTTCTTGTGGGCGGGTTGTGCTGGATCCGTGTTCTTGGCGGTGCTGCAGGTGTGCCGGCAGCGGTGACAGCTGAAGGGTCCGTGGGAGTCGGCTGGTGATGCTAGCTTGCAGTTGTTGTTGCGGCCTGGGTTGAGTGCGTGGAGTGCTGCTGGGTCGTAGCATTGGCGGGGCGGAGGTCCAGGGTTCCTGGCGCTGGTCGCGGTCGGGTCGCGGACGGGCGCAGACGGGCTTGCCTTTGACGCGCCTTCGGCGCGCCAGCGGCGCGCCCGCGCAGTGGCCGCCATTAAGTAGGGGTCGGGGAGGGCTGGACAGCTGGGAGGCGGGAGCGGGGAGGGGAGCTGGATTGGCCGGTCGCGCTGGGGGGGAGGGGCCGCGGGGGCAGCAGCGGCGGGGAAAGGTAAAGGGAGGAAATAAGGGATAAAGAAAAAAGGGAAAATAGGCGGAAATAAGGCACAAAAGAGCAGAGATGCAGAAAGGTGAAAGATAAGAGGGTAGAAAAACGAGTGAAAAGGCAGAGCGAGAGGAAGGGAAAATGAGCAGAAATAAGGTACAAAAGAGCAGAGATGCAGAAAAGTGCAGAAAGGTGAAAGATAAAAGAGGGTAGAAAAACGAGTGAAAACAAGTGAAAGGGCAGAGCGAGAGGAAGGGAAAATGAGCAGAAATAAGGCACAAAAGAGCAGAGATGCAGAAAAGTGCAGAAAGTTGAAAGATAAAAAAGGGTAGAAAAACGAGTGAGAGAGCAGAGTTAGAGGAAGGAGACAGAGGTCCACTGGACCACCAGGGATGAGGCGCAGGGAAACCTGCGGTTGGAGGAGGGCCTCAATCACCAAGACTCGAGAGTGCAGGGGCAGGGGCAGGCCTCACTTAATGGTGGAGCTGCGAGGGTGGGAGAGCAATTTCACTCACAATGAGTGAGTGGTCTTGCTCGCCTGTCCCCGCAGTGGCCGCCATTAAGTAGGGGTCGGGGAGGGCTGGGCAGCTGGGAGGCGGGAGTAGGGAGGGGAGCTGGATTGGCCGGTCGCGCTGGGGGGGAGGGGCCGCGGGGGCAGCAGCGGCGGGGAAAGGTAAAGGGAGGAAATAAGGGATAAAGAAAAAAGTGAAAATAGGCAGAAATAAGGCACAAAAGAGCAGAGATGCAGAAAGGTGAAAGATAAAAGAGGGTAGAAAAACGAGTGAAAGCTAGTGAAAGGGCAGAGCGAGAGGAAGGGAAAATGAGCAGAAATAAGGCACAAAAGAGCAGAGATGCAGAAAAGTGCAGAAAGGTGAAAGATAAAAGAGGGTAGAAAAACGAGTGAAAACAAGTGAAAGGGCAGAGCGAGAGGAAGGGAAAATGAGCAGAAATAAGGCACAAAAGAGCAGAGATGCAGAAAAGTGCAGAAAGTTGAAAGATAAAAAAGGGTAGAAAAACGAGTGAAAGAGCAGAGTTAGAGGAAGGAGACAGAGGTCCACTGGACCACCAGGGATGAGGCGCAGGGAAACAAATAAGTAATAACACAATGGTAAAATGATAATGAGCACAAGAATACTGACAAATAATAAAAAACCATGAGAAATACAAAGGAAGTAAAAAACATCAAGTTACTCATGTGCGTTACCGTGGAAGTCGCAGTGAAGTTGAAAAGAAAAACAGGTGGTCTATCAAACACAATTTTCACATGTGTCATAAGAGAAAATACAATACAATACAGGTATACCACAGAGGACACAGCATTCTATAAGCAATGCATTATAGGAGATTGAGATCATTTTCACGGTGGGTCGTATGTGAAGGAAAAGGCATTGAGGGATCTACATAATTTCCTGTGTGAATTACGCCAAGGAGAGGCGTGAAGTGAGATGTTGTCAGCCCCTCTGAGGAAGGACAACCATTCTTGCCACATCCTAAAGGAGGCTTCTTTGGAATTTTTCCATTTGCTGAGTACAATTTTGCAGGCTAAAGTGAGCATGAGGTCTAACAAATAACGATCATTCTCATCTGTGATCTTTGGGTCCAGAAAGCCAAGCAAGATATATGAAAATTCCCTTGGGGGGACTATATTGAATGTTTTGCCTATACATTTGTAAATTTTATCCCAATATGTTTGAAGGATAGGGCATAGGAAGAGCATATGGGCAAGGTTACCAAAGTGAGTATTACAATTCAGGCATGTCGGGCTCTGGCTGAGGTTAAGTTTAAAGATCCTCTCGGGGGTCCAGTATGTCCTGTTTATTAGCATAAGCTTTGTTTGGGATAATATTGGAGAGATATTATTCGAGAAGGGAGTGACATGTATCTTGTTCCAGTCGAATGGAATTTCACTGGAGTTAGGTTTGGATTCCCATTTAACTTCACACTTCATGTGAGATTTACGAGGCTTGGGGGATAAGAGTTTGTATATTTTAGAGACGTGTGTCCTGACTTTAGTAGTGGAAGCATCCTTGAAAGGATCGAGGGATCGGAAGGTTTTATAGAGCGTAGCGTGATGAGTGACTTTAGTTTTAGGAATTTATAAAAATCTATCGAGTTTAGCTCGTGTGGAGTCTGAATAAGGTCCTATATTTGGCCACCAGAACTTTGTACAGTCTCAATTGTCATGTTACAATCATGATTTTGCCACCAAGTGTTTGCTGTCTGCCAGAATCATGGTCATGACACCTAAATACCTCTCTGGCATTCCCTGACATCTTGGGGTGGGGTGGCTTTTGGAAAATAAAAGAAATTACAGCCGGTCTGTAATGGTGCCATGATATGACAGGCAGACTGGCATTGTAATTCTTCAAAGATACTGCTCACACATTTTTGGCACAGGAAATTAAAGTGATGACAAGAATGGAAAAAGCAGCAAAATCTAAAACTGGGAGGCCAGCCACCACTGAATTAGCATAGGTGGTGCCTCGACCGGCCAAACAGCTTGTGGGACAGATGATCATACTTTAAATAGTGCCTCTAATATCTTGGCTCCAAATAAGTAGACAATATTGATAGATCATAAATGTAATGGTTTGCCAATCACAAAATCAGAGCTGATTCAGTACGCAACATTAATAGATCACAAACACATGCACTACTATTTCTATATTGATGTGCATGCCAACAAAGGAAATTGAAGTCAAAAGGACTTTGGATGAGGTCTATGTCGTGTGCCAATCACCTCTGTGACATGCTAACTATGACATCACAAATACCCAAACTGGCATGGGCGGATTTGCACAGAATAACTTGCGAGCATGTGAAACACTTCTTTCAAATGCACCAATGTAATTTTTGCATCTACAATGTAAGCCTTAATATTCTTTATGCAAAAACGGTCACAGCAAAACAAGCCATTCCTTTAACTAAGGCTAGTGTCTGTCTTGGGTGAGCAAACTGCACGCCAACGACTCTCCTGAGTCCAGCAGGTTTGGGTACAAACTTTTAGTGTTGGGTCTCGGTCTCCCCGGCTGCACTCCAGCTGTCAGTGGAGATCAAGCAATTGTAGCTACTAATTCACCAAGGCGGCTTCTTCAGCTTTTGAGGTCCAGGAGCTGTAACAGGAAGTCAGCCAACTGACATTTGGAGTTGACCTCTTCTTTCTGGGGCTCGTGGACTACTTTCATCGAGCAGGGCACCACAAACACAATCCTATCTTTGCCAGCCCATGGATCAGTAGGTGCAGTTCAGTCTGGGTTCAAGGGACAGCAGAGCAGTCCTTCTTCAGTCCTCTCTCCAGTGCAGACATGATCTGAGTTCTAGCTGATAGGGGTGCCACATTTATGCCCACAACTTGCCTCTGGGGATGTGGTGACTACTAGCCAATGAACTACCAGGTCCCCTCCTGTCTGATGATAGACCCAATCGATGCTGGGACAGATTGAACCCAAATTTTGAGTTCTAGCGAAGGGGGAGTACTTATACCAAGATGCATTGTTTGCTCAATTAATCTGTAAACCACTGGAGGGATGCAAGGATAACTGCCACATTTGTTTACTGTAATCTCCTGCAGTTTTGTTGAAAACAAAACAACAGAAAGTGTTATAAAAAAAGTTGCAATAAATTTGATTAGGGCATCAACTCAGGTTTAATGTAACGATTCTTCTGATATCTTGAAGTATCAACTTAAGTAGTCTCATTGAGAAGTTAGCACAGTTGAGTTGCTGTGTGTAACCCTGTACTTGCCAGCGGGGCAAACATCCTTTCCAAAGTAAAAATGACAATTTGGGGCCTTTATTGTTAGGACATATTAAAATACATGTCCTTCTTAATATACACTCCCTGCCTTAGAGCTCGACAGGCCTATCTTAGGGGCGACTTATATATATTAAAAAGGGAGGTCTTATATATATTAAAAAGGGAGGTCTGGACTTTGTGAGTTTAAATGACAAAGATGTGTTAGCAGCTCAAAAATGCGCCTCCAGTCCACAGTGGAAGGCTGCGAGACATGTTTTACTTTGCCCCACCGATGGTGGCAAATAAGTGCTGCATCCCATGAGGGGCACTTTAACTTCCAAGCCGTGGGTACCTCTAGTTCCATATACTAGGGACTAATAAGTAAGCTAACTTATACCAATTAGGTATCAGCCAATCAAACATATACTTTTAAGGGTCAGAGTACTGACACAGAGAACTAGTTAGCAGGGCTCACTGCACTCTCATAGCCGGAACATCAACAGAATCAGTCCAAAACTTTGGGAGTGATCATGCAAAAGAGGCATTTATTTACATGTGGACATGCCCAGTGGTGAAGAACAACTGGAAACAGGTGATATGGGGCGGCTCCTCTTTGAGATGAGCGTTGCCCCACCTGCTGCAGTGCAGCAGGCAAACGAAAATAAATAAAATGGCTTAATAATGCCATTTTATTTCGTTACCAGCTCACACTGTGTATAGCACAAGTGTGAGGACAGAGGGCAGGGCTGAATCCTGCGGTTGCAGGTTGACTGCTGCCCCTTTCAGTGTGTGTGTCAGGTTAACCAGCTGTCTTGCTATGGCTGGCCCGACATGCGCACTGTAGACCCAGCAATCTCAGCACTCGGCAATGCCTGGGGGATTGGTGCCACAGGTCCCCAGCCTCAAAATGAGCGCTGGGTTAACACGCTCTCACCAATCATGGAGCTGCTGTCATGCTGAAAACAGCAAAAGAGCAGCTGCAGGATTGGTTGGATTTCCGTTCCAATGAGCAGGAAGTCCTTCCATTCCTGCTTATGGATGCCAAGGGATAAGTGCAGCACCAGAGGAGCTGCATATAGAGTGAGTTTGGCACCATCGTGCCTCACCATATTTTAGTCCTGCTAGCTGCCACTACAGGTGCCAACTATCCTGAGAAATGAGGCAAGAAATATTGTCACATACTCCCCTAAGTACTGTATACTGAGGGCCTCATTTATGGCATTTTGACATAGTGCAGCTAAGCAAGGCACCTTGCTGTGCTGCCCTACGCCAAAGTGAAAGGGCAGGAATGCACCGTAATTAAGCAATATGATGCATTCCTGTCCTTTCTGCCTGCACTGGTGCCATTTTGGCAGCCTACTGCCAATGTAGGCACCCTTGCACCATGGTGCAAGGGTGCCTCTGTTGCAGGCTGTATTGTTTTTGTGGAGGAAGGGACACCTTCCTGCATAAAAACAATCCTACAAGGTGTTTTCCCTTTTCAATTTGTGCTGCAGAATGGGACATTTTTTAGATTCGTGGCCCTGTCCCTACTGCTTACCAAAAGGAGCAAATTGATCCCTTGGTTATAACAAGGTTGTCCATCCCTGTTTGCCTGGCGACAAGTAGGTGGTTGGTCAATTCATAATTCTACATCTACAAACTCACCAACAAATTTATCACAGTACACTCACTGATTGCTACACATCTTCACAATGACTCCAAAGATTCACATTCTTCAGAATTGCACCTAAAATTATCTCCAAGCGCACCAGTTTCACAAAGCTGTTCTTTTGTTCCTTGGTTACTTTACTGAAGTTTAACATGTTTGGACTCTTCTGACCTTCTGCCCTTTCAAACTAGGCTGAACCTCTTTCTATATTTTCGTTCTCTCCTGAACATTGCCCTCTCCAAACTATGCTGAACTCGTTTGTCTCTAACCTTGTCTGATATGTATGAACTCTGCTGTACTCCTTCCTCTCCAACATTATCTCCATGAGAACAAACTCTGATGAACTTGAACCTTGTAGAACTCCACTGAACTTCTGCCTCTTCAAACTCTGCTGAACTTCTCCCTGTTTGTACTAATCTTACTTTTCCCCTCTTCAAACTTTGGTGTAGTTTTCAATCTTGCGTCACTGATGCAAAGTCTATTAAATTTCAGAAAATGGCATGTTTGGTAAACACAAACACTTACAACACTGCACAACTAGCTGAATCACTGCAATATGCATGATATGCAAAGATATGGTATGCATAACGCAAAATAGGTCAAATTCACAAACTACCACAAGTGAAGAGAGACAAGAGGAACACCACAAGTGCAAGCTTCTTTGAATATCTTCTGCTGCAGAAAAAGTGGCAAAATGTGTGCTAAAAAAGTGGTGCTCAGTGAAAACTGTTACAAAAAACCTTTTTTGTACATAAAACACTGCTCCCTATACCACCTTGTTTGCTTTAAAATACATTTGTATGACTAGGACCACGATTATAAATTAATGGTGACAGAATACCATCATGGCTGAATAACATCATGGCTGCTTCCCACTACCACAGTAATGGCAATATAACCAACTGTTATTCACCATCCCTCCATGTTCTGCTATTGTGTCACAGTCCTTGCAATGCATGTGGTAAGCCCCCACTCCAGAGACAAATATCTCTCCTTATCTCTTTATATTGTTTGTGAACATACCTCACTCCTTGTGTCTACAGCTTCCATGTACATTGTGTATCCAAACGTCTGCTGTATATTATCTGAGGAACAAGAACAACGGCAGGAGGGATTGTGGCACACACCACGACACCAGAAGGTCAGCTGGCCGAAGGAACATGGTGGTGGGGGAAGCACGCGAGGGAGCCAGCAGAAACACACACACTCACGTAGAGTGCTTAAACACAAAGAAAAAATAGCACCTAAAAAAGGAGAAGTGGAAGGACACAAGTAATGGGACAAACACACAAAGAGGAGAGACAAACACACAAAGAGGAGGGTAGCCTATGGCAGCTGACCAATACGAAGTAGTCAAATGTGACTGGCAATAAAGTCAACCAATAGTAAGGAGTGGGAGGCCTCTAAGCCCGCTGTTAGAAAACATTTTGCAATTTGTCTTTCAAGAGACAGCACATGCTGGGTCTTAGACGAGATTTAAAAATTGAGTTGAGCTAAAACATGTAACTAATTAGTACACAGCAAATATGGCTAATCTAATCATGTATGAATGGACCTCCCCAATATTATTTTACTGCACTCAATAAGGTCCTACATTTGGCCACCAGAACTTTATACAGTCTCCATTGGTATGCTACAATCATGATTTTTCCATCATGATGGTTAGCTGTCTGCCAAAATCATTTCCATTACACCTAAATACCTATCTGACATTCTCTGACATCTTGTTGGGGCGGGGGGGGGGGCATTGAAAAATGAAAAAAAATAACAGCCGTTCTGAGAGGCCGCCAAGATATGACAGGCAGACTGGCATTGTAACTCTTCAATGATAATTCTCACACATTTGTGGCACAGGAAATTAAGGTGATGACAAGATGGAAAAAGCAGCAAAATCTAAATCCGGGAGGCCAGTCACCACTGAGTTATCATAGGTGGTGCCTCTCCCCCCAAACTGCTTGTGGGACAGATGATCATACTTAAAATAGTGCCTCTTATATCCTGGCTAGCTAAATGGCTTAATATTTGAGCTTTTATCTCTGGCATGTAATGTCACCTGCAGTTCACAAGTTTAATCCAACCCAGTCATTTGTCATAGGCTGATAAAATGAGTTACTCCGGGTGATATTTACATACTTAGAAATTGGAAAAAATGTAGTGTAATGATCTCTGGGGCAAATGTTTAGTTTGGCAGACAGGGCACTCTGCAAAAAATGTGCTGGAGTACCCTGTCAGCAAATGTGATTGTCAGCATGCTCTATTTAGAGTTGGGTGGACCTTCATATTTATATCAGAAGTCCTGGAGTGGTCCAGCCTGTTCTACAGCTGGAAGCCATTGAGCAACACCCTGTCACAGTTCAGCTGTCATTCTATGAATCACAAATCGTCCCCTCTAGATAGAGCAAATGGCATGACTTACTAATTCTCGCGTTCGGGATAAAAACGGAAAGATGTCTCTCCCAAACAGAACTTTTTTTTTTTTAACTCTCAGGGGCAGATTTACAAGAAAGTGACGCATCTGTATAGATGCGTCACTTTCCCTGCGCCACCCTTAGAAACCCTTGCGCCACCATAGATGTGCCGTATTTACAATACGGCGCACTATGGCGCAAGGATTGACAGATGCGTCAGAAATTCTGACGCATCTGTTGGCGGAAAAGTCACGCATTGCTGGAGTCGTGTCAAGTGTAAACAAAACACATTAGGAAAATTGAAAATAATCGTGGACCTAAACAACATATATAGTATACATACACCTACTAGTATTAGGTATCAAAAATATTTTTAATATATAGATATACACAATTTTCTTCATGTACATATTAAAAAATAGAAGGAGGAGAAACTATTGTCCCCTAAAATAAATAGTGCATCTTGATTACAAATTTAGATCACATGAAATAGTTGTGTTTCCTATCATGAATCTAGACAATTCTAAATGTATATTTCATGATGTCAGTATTATACACCTTTATACATACGGATATTTAAAATAATTCAACATTAATTACAAAATATAGGTCATACAAAATGTATCACTTCATTTTATATAGAGGACATTCATTTCTGGCATGGCTCTTGGAAATCTGTGTTCTACGCGTTTCGGCTGTATGCCTTCATCAGGAAGCCATGTACATAAACAATGAGACCTAAACAGAGTGCATGTAAACAAAGAACATATATCAATGATATGCAAAGGTCCTACTACATTTAAATGCCTAAAGAGGCCAGTCACAAGACATAATAATACATGAACATTTTAAAACACTAGTCACAACTAAGCACAAATTCATTAAAAAAGAGGAAAAAAGGAAATGAGAATCATTAATGATATTACTAACAGCGTTAGTTAATTCCCATCACCAAGAAAAAAGAATAAATGAGAAAAAAGAGTGATGTCCAGAATAAAAACGCTCACATCCCATCTATGGATTTCAAGGCTACGAATGAGTAAAAAGAGTAAAGTATATGTGGACAGGTCTCCGAAAACACAAAGCTGCCACCAAGTGAGCCATTGTTGTAGATTACTATAATTAGAGAGTTACCTCATCAAATATAACTGTGGATCTAACTTCTGACAATAAGAAGGGAAGACGCAATGCTGATATGATATAATGAATTCTATCAAGAGATGAAAAAATAATTATTTAAGCCAATAAACGGCAGGGACTATACATAGTGGCTATAAAATTTGCTACTAATAAATGCATTGTACCTCTCGTGTAGTAGTTTGCCAAATCCTGGGATGAAGAAGAGAAACTACGGACCTGGACAATACAGTGATGGAATCCAAGGTGAGCCACAAGCTGATATGTGGTAAGAACACCAAATGAATCAGCAATAGGAGGTTAATGCGCTGGGGTAAAAGACAACAGTGGAAATGTAATGAAAAAAACAAAACGGAACAAAAAAACAAATGCAATAAAAGGGTAATCGAACAAATGCGTTGCCTATTTAAATCTGTGAGTGTCCTTAAGTGCCCTAAAAGATATGTATCAAATGTAATCTACTCATTGATGTAAACGGTAGATTTCATGTCAGACTCTGAATTTACCCACTAGAGCTGTCACGACATATGGGCAGATGGTGTATACAAACATGTTAAGGGGCGAAATATGAATATAACCCTATTGGGGGCAACACTTATATGGGGATAAGGCTCAATTCCCATAGATACCAAAGTTAATGCATAACAAAGGAGAACAATGTACCTACTATATGAAGCCAGAGAAGAGGGTTGACTGGCATTGAAGTGTATGCGAACAGGGTTAAGAGAGCACAATAAGCTCACAATGTTGCTATGAGTAAAATGGGAAAGAGAAAAAGAAAAAGAAAAATACGCTAATAGTAAACCCTTTGTTTAAAGATAACATTGGCGACATGTAATGGTGCCAAACTTAACTATAATGGCAATGGATGCGGGAATAGACTTACCGTCTATTTAGAGAGCTCTGGAAAGAAGAGAATACCCTGGACGCTGGCGAAGGCTTGATCAGAATGCAGAACTTCGCACAGAGCATCTGATGCTTAGATCCGATTACGATAGATGCCCCATCCTCGCCGCAGTACGGATCGAAGAAAATTGGCCGATAATAGGCACTGTGGGCTTATTTAAACCCTTGTCAATTATAGAAAGCACGCCAACACAAACAGATGCAAACAATGAGACCCGGGAGATGTTTGAAGTGATATACGGGGAATGCACGTTGACAACGAGCCGAAAATCTGAATTAATGTGGCGGCCATCTTGGAATGGATAAAAAGAAATGGGCTCATGCTGTGTGCTCGTGCTAATAACGAGAATAGTGGATCTACAATGCTCCGACAAATTCGTTTTGAAATAAAGCCAATAAATATAAACAAGCTCAATCCAAGCTATGATTTTTAGCTAGGTTTATGAACTGGAGGATAAACTGTGATATAATTACCCAAGTATTTTGCAGTAAGACCACAAAGAATTAATGCAGCTAGAAGGCTGTCTTGAAAGTCTGATTTATTAGAGCTTGAGGCCATCAGCAGGAATATGTCCAATTCAACCAACGTTGTATTTTAAAACTTGGTCCCAAGGGATTTCATTATTCATTCCATTTTGATAGGTATTCAGAGAAAAAATCCAAAATACTTCTCTGCATTTGCGTATGTTTGTACTTATGGTGCCAATATTAGTACAGATTTTTCCAATATGATCCACCGTATCTCCTCCGGGGTATGTTGTAGTTCCATATAGTGTTTTACCAATGGAGCTTGGATTTTCTGAGTTCGGATGGCTGACCTGTGTTCCGTAAGTCGTGTGGACATAGTACGGGCTGTTTCGCCTACATAACCCTTATTACAAGGGCACAAAATCAGATAGATAATATTAGACGTTTTGCAGTTTGTTAGAACATTCAATTGTAGATTAATGTTATTGAGCGAAAAAGCCTTTGTTTCAATGGCAAATTGGCACGCCACACATGACATACATTTAAAGTTGCCAGTGGGAAATGGGTGGCTTGAAATAGATGTTTGAATAGTATTGGTAGACTTGACTGGCATGCGAGATTGTACAATAAGATCTTTGAGATTCTTATTTTTTCTGTACGCAAACAGAGGTTTAGGTAGTTCAGTGCCTTTACTATGAATGATAAAATCCGCCATATTATCAACTCCAATTGGCACATTTTAAATGCCACCAGAGCTAAAGGCACTGAACTACCTAAACCTCTGTTTGCGTACAGAAAAAATAAGAATCTCAAAGATCTTATTGTACAATCTCGCATGCCAGTCAAGTCTACCAATACTATTCAAACATCTATTTCAAGCCACCCATTTCCCACTGGCAACTTTAAATGTATGTCATGTGTAGCGTGCCAATTTGCCATTGAAACAAAGGCTTTTTCATTCAATAACATTAATCTACAATTGAATGTTCTAAAAAACTGCAAAACGTCTAATATTATCTATCTGATTTTGTGCCCTTGTAATAAGGGTTATGTAGGCGAAACAGCCCGTACTATGTCTACACGACTTACGGAACACAGGTCAGCCATCCGAACTCAGAAAATCCAAGCTCCATTGGTAAAACACTATATGGAACTACAACATACCCCGGAGGCGATACGGTGGATCATATTGGAAAAAATCCGTACTAATATTGGTACCATAAGTACAAACATACGCAAATGCAGAGAAGTATTTTGGATTTTTTCTCTGAATACCTATCAAAATGAAATGAATAATGAAATCCCTTGGGACCAAGTTTTAAAATACAACATTGGTTGAATTGGACATATTCCTGCTGATGGCCTCTAGCTCTAGTAAATCAGACTTTCAAGACAGCCTTCTAGCTGCATTAATTCTTTGTGGTCTTTGTGCAGTTTATCCTCCAGTTCATAAACCTAGCTAAAAATCATAGCTTGGATTGATCTTGTTTATATTTATTGGCTTTATTTCAAAACGAATTTGTCGGAGCATTGTAGATCCACTATTCTCGTTATTAGCACGAGCACACAGCATGAGCCCGTTTCTTTTTATCCATTCCAAGATGGCCGCCACATTAATTCAGATTTTCGGCACGTTGTCAACGTGCATTCCCCGTATTTCACTTCAAACATCTCCCGGGTCTCATTGTTTGCATCTGTTTGTGTTGGCGCGCTTTCTATAATTGACAAGGGTTTAAATAAGCCCACAGTGCCTATTATCGGCCAATTTTCTTCGATCCGTACTGCGGCGAGGGTGGGGCATCTATCGTAATCGGCTCTGAGCATCAGATGCTCTGTGCGAAGTTCTGCATTCTGATCGAGCCTTCGCCAGCGTCCAGGGTATTCTCTTCTTTCCAGAGCTCTCTAAATAGACAGTAAGTCTATTCCCGCATCCATTGCCATTATAGTTAAGTTTGGCACCATTACATGTCGCCAATGTTATCTTTAAACAAAGGGTTTACTATTAGCTTATTTTTCTTTTTCTTTTTCTCTTTCCCTTTTTACTCATAGCAACATCGTGAGCTTATTGTGCTCTCTTAACCCTGTTCGCATACACTTCAACGCCAGTCAACCCTCTTCTCTGGCTTCATATAGTAGGTACATTGTTCTCCTTTGTTATGCATTAACTTTGGTATCTATGGGAATTAAGCCTTATCCCCATATAAGTGTTGCCCCCAATACGGTTATATTCATATTTCGCCCCTTAACATGTTTGTATACACCATCTGCCCATATGTCGTGACAGCTCTAGTGGGTAAATTCAGAGTCTGACATGAAATCTACCGTTTACCTCAATGAGTAGATTACATTTGATACATATCTTTAGGGCACTTAAGGACACTCACAGATTTAAATAGGCAACGCATTTGTTCGATTACCCTTTATTGCATTTGTTTTTTTGTTCCATTTTGTTTTTTCATTACATTTCCACTGTTGTCTTTTACCCCAGCGCATTAACCTCCTAACGCTGATTAATTTGGTGTTCTTACCACATATCAGCTTGTGGCTCACCTTGGATTCCATCACTGTATTGTCCAGGTCCGTAGTTTTCTTCTTCATCCCAGGATTTGGCAAACTACACGAGAGGTACAATGCATTTATTAGTAGCAAATTTTATAGCCACTATGTATAGTCCCTGCCGTTTATTGGCTTAAATAATTATTTTTCATCTCTTGATAGAATTCATTATATCATATCAGCATTGCGTCTTCCTTCTTATTGTCAGAAGTTAGATCCACAGTTATATTTGATGAGGTAACTCTCTAATTATAGTAATCTACAACAATGGCTCACTTGGTGGCAGCTTTGTGTTTTCGGAGACCTGTCCACATATACTTTACTCTTTTTACTCATTCGTAGCCTTGAAATTCATAGATTGGATGTGAGCGTTTTTATTCTGGACATCACTCTTTTTTCTCATTTATTCTTTTTTCTTGGTGATGGGAATTAACTAACGCTGTTAGTAATATCATTAATGATTCTCATTTCTTTTTTCCTCTTTTTTAATGAATTTGTGCTTAGTTGTGACTAGTGTTTTTAAATTTTCATGTATTATTATGTCTTGTGACTGGCCTCTTTAGGCATTTAAATGTAGTAGGACCTTTGCATATCATTGATATATGTTCTTTGTTTACATGCACTCTGTTTAGGTCTCATTGTTTATGTACATGGCTTCCTGATGAAGGCATACAGCCGAAACGCGCGTAGAACACAGATTTCCAAGAGCCATGCCAGAAATGAATGTCCTCTATATAAAATGAAGTGATAAATTTTTGTATCACCTATATTTTGTAATTAATGTTGAATTATTTTAAATATCCGTATGTATAAAGGTGTATAATACTGACATCATGAAATATACATTTAGGATTGTCTAGATTCATGATAGGAAACACAACTATTTCATGTGATCTAAATGTGTAATCAAGATGCACTATTTATTTTAGGGGACATAGTTTCTCTTCCTTCTATTTTTAATATGTACATGAAGAAAATTGTGTATATCTATATATAAAAATTAAAAATATTTTTGATACCTAATACTAGTAGGTGTATGTATACTATATATGTTGTTTAGGTCCACGATTATTTTCAATTTTCCTAATGTGTTTTGTTTACACTTGACTAACACACCCTGATTTAGGAAATACAAGACCAATCTTCATACAATAGACCCCCTAGAAAACTAACAACTTTTTCAGATACCTCTGACTCAGAGAGTGAAGGATATAATCAATATCAAGAGCAAGGCTCAGGTAGGAATACATCTGGAAGCTCCAGAGTAGACCGCCCTCCTTTTTAGGTCGAGCCTCGAGTAGCGCGCAAGCGCTGCTTAGAGGCGAAGACTTTTAGTAAGTGAGTTTGAAAAGCAGTCCAAAAACGCTCGTGCGTCGTGGCTGGCCTTTTTGGGATGGGTACGCGCGGCAAACATGTGTTTCCAATTATCGTGCCCAGACGCGGGCGCGATAATTGTAAACACATGCCGGCAAAGGCCATGACGCACGAGCGTCTGGTCAGCTGAGCAGGCTGCCGCGCTCCTCCTCCCCCTCCGCTCCTCTGTGGTGCGCGCGCACCAATGTTTATTTTTTACCGCGCGGCCGCCATTTTTCAATTTGGCTCGTAATGGTGACTTGTGTTTCCCCTTCAAACACGTTGCCGGCAAGTAGACCCCGGTTCTACTTCAGACTCATGCATCAAGCTTCGGTGAAACGCTGTAAGTAATTGCACCGTCTTTCCAAAATGGTTTACATAATTGGGACAGTATGTCTCTAAGTCTGTAAACATTGTTTCATTCTATGGGTTTGTGACAGGCAGCAGGCACTCAGCACAATAAATTATCTTATAGGTTCACTGCAAAACGGCAAGAAATAGTATGCGTCTCCTACATCTCAGTGTCACTAATCTGCGCTGTGTTCCGATCATTCATTGGTTCGTGTAAATATTGCATGTTGGTTTAGTGGTGCGGATATCGGTCCCATTCCAAGTCATGTAGCGTATCCTGACCTGATATGTCATGGAGCTGTCCACACATGGAGTTGTGCACCTTAGAAGACATCGGAAGTTCATGAGACAAACTGCTTCATTCACCTTTATTACAACATGGTTTCGTCTTCAATGAATCTCTGATGATTGTCGCTCTTGCTTTGTAGCCTACTGACCGCTATGGAGGTGTATGCGGCTCTACAAACTCACACTACATCAACAACTGGAATTAAAATGCTGCATATGAGTGTTATGTCGTCCCTGGAGACTGTGGTACAGGTAGGCTCGTACCAGGAGCGACAATGGGGGCCCACTTGAAATAACGACACAGAGCCTGATGTGATGCTGGCAATGGCTACCGCGTACGCGCATCTCCTGACGTCACGTCCGCGGTGGCCGGTTTTATTAATTGTCTATCACGTGACCGGGACCACACCATAAGGCCCGGTCACAGCAGAGGAGCACAGCATGATCCCCATTGAGATGTACACTTGGGAGCCCCCTCACAGTCGCCGCTGTTATGTCACAGCTGCGACACAACAATGAGCTTCTTAACCACATGTACGGTGGGCTACAGAAAGAAACCAATCTTAGACATTGCTTACAATCCGCTTGCTCATTAGAAGTCGGCATCCGGGAGAAATTGGACATTTTCAAATAAACTGTGATGAAAGCACTTCATTAACAAGCATTGGCATAGCCAATAGGTCTCGCCTTTGGGACCTTATAAGTGTTTAGCCATGCAACGGTTGATGTTGTTGCACCAAGGATATTGTGCTGCATAACTAAATACTTATAAGGTCCAAAAAGCGAGACCTATTGGCTATGCCAATGCTTGTTAAGCCAGGCGAGGGAACCAACGTACCCGCTGGCGGACCAGATACCAACCCAGGTTCAGGGGCAACTACCAACAGCCACAGAACCAGCAATACCCTCCACCTCAGAATTACCAACAAGGACAGAATATGTATCAGAACCAGGATCAGTACCTGGTAACGAGGCATGCACAATATTGGTGCAACTGAAGGAAATTCCCATCTTTAACCTCAGCAGCCATAGATTGGATAACCCCACAGAAACCCTTTTAACCAAGGGCCTTTCTTTTGTTCCACATAGTAAAATCAACAAGTTTGAAATTTTCAAAGATCTAATGATCTTTTTTAGAAAAATCAGACTCCAAAGCTTTTTTGAAGGACAAGATAATCAAACCCCAAATATGGATAATAGGTCAGGCTTAAAGCCTGTATCTACCTTTCTGCCCACATTGGATCAAGTGGGACCTGAAATATCTATTTTTGAACATGTGGTTTTTAACAAACTCACAACAGCCACGAAATATATCCCTCCACCTAGATTTAATCTATCTCGTGAAGAACATTTGGCACTTAAATCTCTCACCCAAAACAAGAACTTAATTAACAAATGTTGTGATAAAGGGGGAGGCATAGTTGTATTAGATAGGGACCAATATGTCCTTAAAATGGAAGACATGTTAAATAACATACTCCATTATACCCCCATTCAAAGAGACCCTACTAAAAGTGTGCAGAAATTAGTACTTCAAATAACCTCACAAGCACTAAGACAGAACCTCATTTGTGAAAAGGAATGGCAATACCTTAACATCCAACATCCTAAGATGGCGGCCATCTACGGAGTCCCCAAAATACACAAACATAGCCAGGACCCTCCATACAGACCCATAGTTACCACCATTGGGTCTGTTACTGAGCCCCTATCCAAGTATGTAGACACCATCCTGAGACCTTTTGTCCCTAAGATTCAATCATATATTAGAGACACACGAGACATCATAAATAAGGTGGAAAATCTACACTTCAATGCCTCTATACATACCATGGTTACCATGGATATAGAGACATTAGATTCCAACATTCCACAGACAGGAGCCATTGAAGCCGTCACTTGGTTTATGAAAACATTTGAGATAGACTGTCCTAGATTGTTCGTCATCAAGTGCCTCCAAATATTTCTCACTGAAAACACCTTTGAGTTTAATGGATCTCTCTTTAAACAAACGAAGGGAGTAAGCATGGGGGCATCCTGTGCCCCAACAATTGCTAATATCTACATGGCTCTATATGAAGAACGATACATCTACAACGAGATTGCTCCTTTTAGCGAATCAGTAAACTCGAGGTCTAGATATATAGATGACGTCTTCTTCATCTGGATAGCTGAGCCTGAGGACATCCCACAATTTGTATCTTGGCTTAACCTATGTGACACTAATATCAATTTTACAGCCAATTCCAGTAAGAACAAGGTGGAATTTCTGGATATTATTATCCAAAATAGAGAAGACCATTTAGAAGTGGACTTATACATTAAGCCCACAGCTCGTAACACCTTGTTACATTTCGAGAGTTACCATCCCCAGATACAAAAAACCAGTATCCTGTTTGGACAGTTCCTACGTTTACGTAGGAACTGTACCAATGTACAAGATTTTGACATTCGAGCAGCAGATACGAAAGCCAAATTTGTAGCCAGAGGGTACCCAAAACGCCTAGTATGTGATTCATACAAACGGGCCCGTTTTTATGACAGGCAATGCCTACTCACACAACAAGCCAAACAATCTAGCTCTAGGCCGGTATTTGTAACAAGACACTCAACTATGAATGATAAAATCCGCCATATTATCAACTCCAATTGGCACATTTTAAATGCCACCAGAGCTAAAGGCACTGAACTACCTAAACCTCTGTTTGCGTACAGAAAAAATAAGAATCTCAAAGATCTTATTGTACAATCTCGCATGCCAGTCAAGTCTACCAATACTATTCAAACATCTATTTCAAGCCACCCATTTCCCACTGGCAACTTTAAATGTATGTCATGTGTGGTGTGCCAATTTGCCATTGAAACAAAGGCTTTTTCGTTCAATAACATTAATCTACAATTGAATGTTCTAACAAACTGCAAAACATCTAATATTATCTATCTGATTTTGTGCCCTTGTAATAAGGGTTATGTAGGCGAAACAGCCCGTACTATGTCCACACGACTTATGGAACACAGGTCAGCCATCCGAACTCAGAAAATCCAAGCTCCATTGGTAAAACACTATATGGAACTACAACATACCCCGGAGGAGATACGGTGGATCATATTGGAAAAAATCCGTAGTAATATTGGCACCATAAGTACAAACATATGCAAATGCAGAGAAGTATTTGGATTTTTTCTCTGAATACCTATCAAAATGGAATGAATAATGAAATCCCTTAGGACCAAGTTTTAAAATACAACGTTGGTTGAATTGGACATATTCCTGCTGATGGCCTCTAGCTCTAGTAAATCAGACTTTCAAGACAGCCTTCTAGCTGCATTAATTCTTTGTGGTCTTACTGCAAAATACTTGGGTAGTTATATCACAGTTTATCCTCCAGTTCATAAACCTAGCTAAAAATCATAGCTTGGATTGATCTTGTTTATATTTATTGGCTTTATTTCAAAACGAATTTGTCGGAGCATTGTAGATCCACTATTCTCGTTATTAGCACGAGCACACAGCATGAGCCCGTTTCTTTTTATCCATTCCAAGATGGCCGCCACATCAATTCAGATTTTCAGCACGTTGTCAACGTGCATTCCCCGTATATCACTTCAAACATCTCCCGGGTCTCATTGTTTGCATCTGTTTGTGTTGGCGCGCTTTCTATAATTGACAAGGGTTTAAATAAGCCCACAGTGCCTATTATCGGCCAATTTTCTTCGATCCGTACTGCGGCGAGGATGGGGCATCTATCGTAATCGGCTCTGAGCATCAGATGCTCTGTGCGAAGTTCTGCATTCTGATCGAGCCTTCGCCAGCGTCCAGGGTATTCTCTTCTTTCCAGAGCTCTCTAAATAGACGGTAAGTCTATTCCCGCATCCATTGCCAT
Organism: Calotriton arnoldi; assembly: GCA_963921515.1. NCBI lineage: Eukaryota > Metazoa > Chordata > Amphibia > Caudata > Salamandridae > Calotriton > Calotriton arnoldi. Next base: position 701,471 of record CAWUFW010005542.1, read on the forward strand.
TATAGTTAAGTTTGGCACCATTACATGTCGCCAATGTTATCTTTAAACAAAGGGTTTACTATTAGCGTATTTTTCTTTTTCTCTTTCCCTTTTTACTCATAGCAACATCGTGAGCTTATTGTGCTCTCTTAACCCTGTTCGCATACACTTCAACGCCAGTCAACCCTCTTCTCTGGCTTCATATAGTAGGTACATTGTTCTCCTTTGTTATGCATTAACTTTGGTATCTATGGGAATTGAGCCTTATACCCATATAAGTGTTGCCCCCAATAGGGTTATATTCATATTTCGCCCCTTAACATGTTTGTATACACCATCTTCCCATATGTCGTGACAGCTCTAGTGGGTAAATTCACAGTCTGACATGAAATCTACCGTTTACATCAATGAGTAGATTACATTTGATACATATCTTTTAGGGCACTTAAGGACACTCACAGATTTAAATAGGCAACGCATTTGTTCGATTACCCTTTTATTGCATTTGTTTTTTTGTTCCATTTTGTTTTTTTCATTACATTTCCACTGTTGTCTTTTACCCCAGCGCATTAACCTCCTAATGCTGATTCATTTGGTGTTCTTACCACATATCAGCTTGTGGCTCACCTTGGATTCCATCACTGTATTGTCCAGGTCCGTAGTTTCTCTTCTTCATCCCAGGATTTGGCAAACTACACGAGAGGTACAATGCATTTATTAGTAGCAAATTTTATAGCCACTATGTATAGTCCCTGCCGTTTATTGGCTTAAATAATTATTTTTTCATCTCTTGATAGAATTCATTATATCATATCAGCATTGCGTCTTCCCTTCTTATTGTCAGAAGTTAAATCCACAGTTATATTTGATGAGGTAACTCTCTAATTATAGTAATCTACAACAATGGCTCACTTGGTGGCAGCTTTGTGTTTTCGGAGACCTGTCCACATATACTTTACTCTTTTTACTCATTCGTAGCCTTGAAATTCATAGATTGGATGTGAGCGTTTTTATTCTGGACATCACTCTTTTTCTCTTTTCTCTCATTTATTCTTTTTTCTTGGTGATGGGAATTAACTAACGCTGTTAGTAATATCATTAATGATTCTCATTTCCTTTTTCCTCTTTTTAATGAATTTGTGCTTAGTTGTGACTAGTGTTTTTAAATTTTCATGTATTATTATGTCTTGTGACTGGCCTCTTTAGGCATTTAAATGTAGTAGGACCTTTGCATATCATTGATATATGTTCTTTGTTTACATGCACTCTGTTTAGGTCTCATTGTTTATGTACATGGCTTCCTGATGAAGGCATACAGCCGAAACGCGCGTAGAACACAGATTTCCAAGAGCCATGCCAGAAATGAATGTCCTCTATATAAAATGAAGTGATAAATTTTGTATCACCTATATTTTGTAATTAATGTTGAATTATTTTAAATATCCGTATGTATAAAGGTGTATAATACTGACATCATGAAATATACATTTAGGATTGTCTAGATTCATGATAGGAAACACAACTATTTCATGTGATCTAAATGTGTAATCAAGATGCACTATTTATTTTAGGGGACATAGTTTCTCTTCCTTCTATTTTTTAATATGTACATGAAGAAAATTGTGTATATCTATATATAAAAAATTAAAAATATTTTTGATACCTAATACTAGTAGGTGTATGTATACTATATATGTTGTTTAGGTCCACGATTATTTTCAATTTTCCTAATGTGTTTTGTTTACACTTGACTAACACACCCTGATTTAGGAAATTGTATCAGGGGTACCCTTATTTTTACATACATTGTCTCCACAGCCTGTCTGTGCAGGGTTGTTCTTCGTATTAGTTTTTCTTGCTTACACTAGTTCACATTTTCTATATGCACTCTATTCTATATATCTCATTTTAAAAATTTCAGGTTTCCGCACATTTCATTTAGATATTATATCTGTATCACTTTTTTGGGGGATTACTACTATAGGTCACTGTACGTGATTGTCTGATATTCCTGAGGTAGGCACTATTCTCCTTCCTGTCTCTTACTTTACTTTAAAACCTTTCATTTGTAGCCACTTTGTCCATTCCTCAAACTTCCCATCTCTTGCCTCCTTTTTTCTCTCTCCTTTATATCTCAGCTGTCTGTGTGCTGGAGCCCAACCTTACTCCCTCTCTTTTTGTTAAGCATAAATAGGTGCTGAGTTTACATGAAGGGAGCTGAACATCTTTGTAAATGTATGTGTGCTTCTTCAATCATCCAATTACAAAGCAGCTCAGTTCAATTCGAACCATGTGCATTTTGCATCTGAATGTTTGGCTGCTGTCCGTTGCAGTCTAGCGCTGGTCTCGCTGTGTGTATGCCAGTGCCTGCATCAGCCTCTATTGCTCTTTACAAGAGCAGCTCTCAACACCCCAGGAATTAGAAACCACAAGTCTCGTCCAAAGGACATACTTGCATAATAAACTATGCGAGGACAGGCTGTTAAATAAACTGCAGCTGATGCAGGGTACACTGGGACCACACCATTATCGGGCCCAGTGCCACTACAACAGCTGCACCACTGACAAAAAAGCAGCAGAATAAAAAGCACAAAATGTCACCACCACAATAAAATGCAACATAGCAAATATGAACAAATATTATTGTCCCATATTACCAACTACACAAACCTGCTTTCATGATACTGTGGTGGAATGTGTTTGTAACAAGCACTACCTTAGTTACCGTTACAAATGGGGATTGCTTAACATTTTTAAAGTGCAAGAACGCATGTTTCTTTAACTTAGGACACCTTAGGCCTCATCGTCCATCTTTTATGTAGAGTTGTTGTTTAACACGTGATCTGAACTAGTGTCATAATAAAGACTTGTAGACTTCACTAGCTGAGAATTGATTCTCCACGACTACCTAAGTACTTTGAACTTTCCCAAGAACAGAGCAACTGTCCGAGAATGAATAACATACTATGTAACATTTCATGTACCAAGAACAGATGCTGTGAACACTAGAACTCCATGCACTAGAATCTTTAAATGTATTTCATTACCACTATTGCTCTTTGCTTAATTTCTTTTGGTTGTGAGCATGTGAACCATTTATTAATGTAGTAAATGTGTGAAGCTTTTGTCAAAAGCCACATAAAAGGACAAGATTTCTCTTTGCAAGAAGGAGTCCCTCCCCCACTCTTTGAATGCAAACCTGTGCTGTATTTGACTGGACACCTAATGAGTTTTGCTGTGTTTTCTATTGAATCTAATGTTTATTGATTTAACATTGATGGCCCAGCTGATGCATCTATGTATTTTAATAAAACAGCCTTAGAAGTTAGGAAGGAGGAAAATAGACAGAAGACTAGTGTAGATCTGACAGAGGCAGGGGATGCAAGGAACAGTTGGAGCTTTTAGGCAGTTTCTTTTCGATTACGAGGAACCCAAACTTGAATGTCACATTAGTGTGGATAGTTGAGAGGAACAGTTTAGATCAGTGTTTCATGCTGCTAAGGGAAACAGGTCCTTGGATAAAGGTGTATTCCCCCAATGTGGATATGCCATCTGCCCGCGCTTTGAGTCAGTCACTCAGTCGTAGTGAGGTTATAGATGCCATTAATAAGACTGCCTCCGGCAAAGCCCCTAGATCTGAGGGGGTCCTGGCCAATAATTTTAAGACTAATGCGGACTTATGGTGGCCTTTATTGACAAATGGGTTCTGTGCAGTAATTGTTGGTTCACCTGGGTACACATGGAAAGAGGCAATCATTGTCCCCATATTTAAATAGGGGGATAGAAATCACCCCTCTTGTTACTAATTTCTTTACTTGATATCTCTTCTAATATATTGGTTAGCGTTGCAGTCCATCAGCAGCATAGCAGGCCTTCTTCCTGGCCCACAGGTCCAGAGGTGTACTGAAGTGGTGGTGCCTACGGTCCAGCACTTATATCCAGTGGTGCCTTTAAAGTGGGGAAGACTTCAAAGATATGCCTTAGAAGTGCACAGAAGCCCTCCCTTTCTGCCCTGGCTCCAGACTCACTACAGGGGGGTATGCAGCCCTTTGTTTGTGGATAGGACACAGCTTATTCAGGTATAAGTGACGCTGGGCTCAGATCAACTCTCCCATCCTGCCAGAGATGGCAAATTGGAACACATATAAGCTCCCATTGTATGTGGCTATCTTGGAGGAATACACAAAGCCTAACTGCCAACTACACCTAGTCATGTGATCAGAGACAGGCTACAGACAACAACTTTCTAAGAGTGGCATTTTCAGAACTGCAAATTAAAATCCAACTTTACCATAAGTATGGATTTTAATTTGTGATTCAGAGACATCAAACTTGAATCAGTTATATCTTTCCATTTGGGAATTATACTTAGGAAACGTCTAAAGTAATACCAATGTTATCCTATGGGGGATATAAGCCTTGCAGTAGTGAAAAATGAATTGAAGTGTTTTTCACTACCAGGTCATGTCAAACTTAAAAGTACATGTCCTGCTTTTTGAGTACATTAGACCCTGCTCTCTGGCCTGTCTAAGGTCTACCCTAGGGGTGAGTTTTATGTATTAAAAAGGAAGGTTTGGGCCTGACAAAAGGTTTATTTTGCAGGTTGATATGGCAGTATAAACTACACACATAGGCTCTGCAATGGCAGGCCTCAGACATGGTTAAAGGGCTACTTAAGTAGAAGGCCAACTTGTAGCATTTAATTTACACGCCCTGGGTACATGTAGTACCACTTTACTGGGGATGTATAAGTAAATTCAATATGCTGATTGGGTATAAGCCAATATTACCAAGTTTAAAGGAGAGATTGCATGCACTTTAGCACTGGTTAGCAGTAATAAAGTGCTCAGAGTCCTAAGCTGAGCAAAAACAAATTCAGCTAAGAGTAGGAGGAGGAAGGCAAATGGAGTGACCCTGCAGGAAGGGCCATTTTTCCAACGGGGAGGTAACTTTGATATTTTGAGATTGTGCTAATTAGGGCTGAGTGTTGATCATTCCTAAGTGCACAGGAGTGAGCACACTGGTCCGAGCAAGTTTCACAGGTCTAAAGTCTGCTAATGTATGAGTGTTGTTCCCCTTCCGGTGCCAGTGCAAAAAGAAGAAAATTAATATATAGGTTTCTGTGTTGACACCACAAAAGACGGGCAAAAGCACAAGTCGAAAATGTTTGGTAATTGATTATCAAAACTGTGGAGAGCAATACAATACATGCTTTTAGATTTGAAAGGTTTAATAAATTGAAGAGTAGCATTTGCTGCAAACTGAATAGGAGTAGGTGTAGAAAGTATGGAATGCTTTGTGCCAGTCCCTGGGCACATAGTCAAACATTCTAAAAGAGTTCTGAATATGCTCATACACAGTACTGAATAGTGGTGGCACTCAACATTTTGAACATGTACAGCATTGAGGCTTGGGTTGCTCAACACCCTGTAAGCAGACATTCAAAGCCTTTTGTAAGAGGTTGGCACATGTGTGCTTGTCTACAGCATAGTTACTCAGGTATGCATTGCTGCTGCCTGAAATGTATATGTCCTATGATGAGGAAAGTGTGTGCTGTGTTTGCCCTAGCTATTCTTGGCCTTTGAAGGAGAGAAGCTTGCACTGTTTGCACCCAAGGTGTATCTGATCTAAAAATAAGTTTTTTTTTCCCACTGTTGCTTCCTCATTTTATGAAAAAACAAATATGTGCAATCCACTTGCATAACATGCCCAATCAATAGTTTTACAATATTTAATGTGAGATACTGAGAGCTATAGTCCCGCGGAAGGCGTCTGCATCTGCGAGGGCAATACTAAAACGCTGAAACACGTTGACAGATAAGAGAAGCAGTGTCCATTCCTCATCCTTCCTGTTTTCAATCTTGTGATAAGGAAACAACAGTAAAACCATTCTTAGCTCTCCCACATACAAGTGTTATCAGGGGAAAAAATAATACTTGACATAAGGGACATAACCTCATTCAAACTATGGAAACCATAATCTGGAGACTGTACTATGACTGAACACAAATATGACAATAATATTTTGAGACTTAATATCGCAGATAAGAATATCTTTTTTTTACCTTGCTAAAAATATCAAAGTATTTAATATTGTCTTATGAATTATTGTCAAATATTATATCTGTTTTTATTTTTTTGTAAGATTTTTATCAGTTTTATAACTATAAGTTATTTTTTGTTGATTATTTTGTAGTAACGTTTTCTTGTCAAGATTGGGAATATATTTAAAGAATTATATTGTACTTAAAGTTTATTTATTTTCAGCTTGATTGTAGGAAAATGTGGTGTGAAGAGTTTTAAAATGTAATCTCATAATATTTTATAAATGTTTTATTAATGAATTAACTTTGATTGATAAATGTGAATATTATTTGAATAATTATTAGTATATGTAAGTTTTGTACATTTGTTGTGTATGAAATTTAATATGTTTTAATAATATATTTAGTATACTTTTTTGTGTACACCAGTTAGTGACATTTTTTTTTTTTTTTAAAAAGGTTAAAGGCTCTTAGCTACATTTTTGGGGTGTATTATTGGTTTTGTAGAGGAGTAGTGTGGTATTTTAAAATACATATTTGTCATGTTTTATATTTATTATCTAATTTTGAATTCATTTTTTTTTAAATAAATATGCAAATTATTTAAAATATGTTTTAGGTAAATTCTATAAGTAGTTGGTTACTTTGTAAATTGATTAACTATACATTTCAATATAATATTATTAATATTGTTATTATGATAACAATAATTATAATTATTATCATTATTATTGTTTGGATTTTGTTTGATACATTCTAATAGTTTTTTTCACATTTTTATTTTTGGTGGGTCTTTTGGTTTGTGGGGAGGTAGGGTGGAAGTGTTTTGAAATGTACTTCTATTAATTTTGTAGTTTTATTCATTGCTTATTGGTAAAATTGTGAAGTAAGTGTTTAAAATTTTTATATTGACTTTACCTACAGTTGTTTATAGTTTTTCTTTTTTAATTGATGTACATTTTTCATATAATATGACTTTTTAGCTATAAAACCAATTGTTATGTTTCATCTATATATTTATTTATAAATGTATATAGTGTATTTCATTGCTTTTTACTATTAATGTATTGATTTAAAATAATATCTGCATTGATTTATATTTTCTTTGAATATTTAATGTATTGTGTTTGTTGAGTTTGAATGATAATATTTTTCACTTTTTTGTCAAAAATATTTTTATTGGTTTCAAAGGTAAGACAATACACCACAAAACCAAACTACAGAAGGAGACAACAATGCATCGTATATGCCGAGAGTTACAGAGAGCTAAAGCATCATATACAGTTTGTGTACTAGGACTCGACAAGCCCTTGAAAAACTCAACGTGAACCACCCAGGCCTCCCACGGACCCCTCATATCGAACAGTTCTCCCAGATCTCATGGAAGGTCAGTGTAGACACTGGCAGTCATCCCTCCCCCCCCTACTCCCAAACAATAAACACAAAAATGTAAACTATGGTGTCACGGTAAAAAAAAAAAATCATACGTGGTTGCGGGTGAAGGCTGGACTATGGAGAGGGGGGGTCCCCACGCCCCCCGGCACCCTCCTGACAGGCCAGGGGAGCCAACAGACTTTCTAGATGTGAAAGAGATAGAATCCTAGCAAGCGTGGCCCACATGCAAACAGAGGTAGTCCCTCCGACAGGTATTCCACCAGGGGAGCCCACACGTAGTCAAACCCCTTCCTTGAGTCTTCCACGATGTCCGCTATTCTTTCCTTCGCCAGTGCGCGCCATAACCTGGCATGCCATTGGGTAAGAGAGGGGGCCTCCATTTTCTTCCATGCAGCCGCCACAGCCATCTTAGCAGCCCGAGGCACAGCCACATCACAGAGCGATCCCCCTATGTTTTGCGCTTCAGGATGGGGTCTCTAATCCCCAGGAGAGTGTGCTTAGTGTGTCCGGGATTGGATATCCCAGAATTAGTTTGATTTGGGAGAGTACCTCCTTCCAGAAGGGCCTGATATGCGGACAGTCCCACCATATATGTTTGAAGTCCCCCAGTAATCCACATCCCCTTCAGCAACTATCGGAGGAATTGGGGAAGATAGTGTGCAGCTTCTGAGGGTGTAGCTACCATTCGTACATAATTTTACAATGAGCTTCCCTTAAAAACAAGGAACGGTTATACTTGGGAATGTCTCTATGCAGGGCAGTCCATTGTTTCCTCTCTAAAGGGGTGGCTAAAATTGAGTTCCAGAACCTTTGGTGCCTAGGGGTGTGGTGCGAACTCAGAGGCCGTATGAGTGAGTAAAGGAAAGAGATGGTCTCCCTCGAAGAGGCTCCAGACTGAGCAAATTTTTCGATTGGGAGTAGCTCCCTAGTGGCAGCCTGCCGTATCTGTGGTTGGAAAGCCCAGTGCTTAAGTTGCGTGTAGTGATACTCCTCTGAGGGCTGGAGGTGAAAGGCTTTGGCACATTCTACAAAGGTCATCAGTTTCCCCCGCTCGAACAGATGGGAGAGCATGAGACAACCTCCCTCCCGCCAGGCCTCAAATGACCCCTCCTGCAGCGCCGGAGGAAACTCAGGGTTACCGTGGATGGGCGTGTATGGGGAAGGGAAGGTGGTAATGGGGGTGGATCTAGCTAGCTCATCCCAGACCCTTAAAGTGGAAGCTGTAGGGGTGCTAATATAGGCATTGCCTGGTCGATTGTGTTTCTGCTTCCATAGGAGGTCCCAGATCATCCTACCCACTATCTGTCGGTCAATGTGCAGCCACAGTTTATCCGATTCTCGGAGGGACCATTCCGTAATCACCCTAAGCTGAGCTGCTCTATAATACCCCAGGAAATCCGGTAAAGCGAACCCCCCTTCCGTTCTCGACCTAGTTAGCACTCGATTAGAGAGTTGCACTCTTTGCCCTTGCCAAATAAACTTGGTAATCATTGTCTTCAGCTCAGAGAAAAGCGCCCGGTCCACTGGAATAGGGAGGCCCTGAAAGAGATACAGTAGGCGCGGGAGGACGTTTATTTTGATAGCATTGATCCGCCCTATCCAAGAAAGATAGGCAGTCTTCCATTTAGTCAGATCCGCCTGAAGTTGGCACAACAGGGGTGGGTAATTAGCTCCGTAGAGGTGTTCTAGCTTGGGGGTGAGTTTAATGCCCAGACATGTGATGTCTTTGTGTGCGGTCTGAAAAGGGGATGCTCTTTCAATAAGCCGCATGGACTCCCTAGGCACGATGAGGTTGAGAAGGAAAGATTTCGAGAGATTCACCTTGAATACCGATGCCTGTTTGTATGAGGCAAGCTCGGACTGGATCGCTGGGAGAGAGGATTGCGGCTTTGTGACAGGGAGTAGCACGTCATCCGCAAAGAGGGAGATCTTGTGTTTATCCGTGCCAAGCGGGACGCCCCCTATATCTGGATTGGACCGAATACACTCTGCAAGAGATTCAATGCTGAGCGCGAACAATAGGGGGGACAGCGGACATCCCTGCCTAGTTCCCTGGGAAAGATTAAAGGGTTCCTATGCAACCCCGTTTACTAAGACCCTGGATCTCGGAGCGCAATAGTTCACCCGTATCATGCCAATGAAGGTCTCGTTAAAGACAAACCGTCTTAATGTACGGGTCAGAAAGGCCCAGTCAACGTGGTCAAAAGCCTTTTCCGCATCTAGCGAGAGAAGGACCGTAGGTATGGCCTTCCTCTGTGCTTTCACAATAATGTGAACCACCCTCTGGAGGTTATCATGAGTTTGCCTCCCTTTGATGAAACCCGCCTGATCTGGCTGCATGGGAACCGGCATAATATTTTCCAGGCGTGAGGCCAATATTTTATGTATAACTTGGCATCCAAGTTCAGGAGCGCTATAGGCCTATAAGAGGCGCACCTAGTGGGATCTTTCCCCGATTTGGAGATAACGGAGATCAGAGCCTCTCCCATAGAAGGGGTCACCTCCTGCCTGTCAGCTATGTCGTTAAAAAGCTGCACCAGGCGGGGCACCAGTTCCGGCGCCAAGGTACAATAGAAGTGGGCATTGAGGCCATCAGGGCCGTGCGCTTTTTGGAGCTTGAGTGAGTCGATCGCTTTTTGGACCTCTTCCGCAGAGATGGGGCTACTTAAGCCTTCATTAGCAGAGGCCAGGACCTGGGGTAGGTCCAGAGCCTCGAGATATTGATCCTGAACCTTCGCATCTAACGAGTCTGCAGTATACAAGGAGCCAAAAGAATTCCCCAAAGGCCTTGGCTTTACCTATTTCGCTTTGGTGAGAGATCCCCTGCCCATCGATTATGTGTTTAATGTATTCCTTTTCCTGTCTTCACGCAGTTGGTGTGCCAATAGGGATCCCAACTTGTTTCCCCCCTCGTAGCTACGCGCCTGCAAGCGTAATAGGGTTTTTTTGAGCCCCATTAGTGTAAATAGCCTGAAGCTTCCCCTTTACCTGTGTAGTCTTATGGAGGGTTTGGGTCGAGGGGTTAGATTTGTGGGCAGCTTCAGCCTTTCGGAGCTCCCCCTCAAGGAGGAGACGCCCCCCCTTACGTTGTGTTTTGAGGGTGGCGTCCAGTTCGATGCACTTCCCCCGTATAACAGCCTTGAAGGCGTCCCAGTTGTTGGCCAGGGAGATTTGCGCCGGGTCGTTAAGTTGAAAAAACTCAGTGATTGCCTTCCTTAACTCATCTCTTAGAAGCCGATCCCTACAGAGGAAGTTGGGGAAATACCACCTAGCAAGCTTAGAGCACGGGGCGGGCCAATCAAGAACTAGCTCTAGGGGTGCATGATCTGACAAGCAAATCGGGTGGAACTGGGATCCCGCTATTGTGTAGAGGAGGGACTGACTAATGAATGCGTGGTCGATCCTGGAGTATGTCCTATGCGAGTGCGAGAAAAAAGAATAGTCCCGGGACGTGGGATGGGCATTCCTCCAAACATCTACCAGTCCCATCCCCTGCAATGTTGCTTTAAGTGGTTTGCTAAATACCCCCCCGCCGCCCTATGGGGGTGAGTAGTGTCCAGGGACGGGTCCCAAATCAGATGAAATGAAATGAAAAGGGCATTTATAAAGCGCATGGCTACCCGGAGGCCTCCCAGCGCTAAGGCATAACTGGTGATCAGGCGGAAAAGGATTATTTAGGGAACAGAAGAGTTTTTAGTTGTTTGCGGAAGGCTAAATGGCTAGGCTCTTTCCGGAGGTGGAGTGGCAGTGTATTCCACAGTTTTCCTACATTCACGGGAAAGCGTCTGCCGCCATTTCTGGATCGTTTAATTCTGGGAATATCGATTAGGTGGAGTTCGTCCGAGCGAAGCGTTCTCCTCGCTTTGTAAGGGCGAATCATAGCTGAGATAAGTGGAGGACCCATCCCCTGCAGAGATCTGTGGACGATGCAGAGGGATTTGAAGGTAATTCGCTCTTTCACTGGGAGCCAGTGTAGACAGTGGAGGGCCGGTTTTGCGGAAAGGGACTTGGGTGTTCCTGCCAGTAGTCTCGCTGCGCAGTTTTGGACGGTCTGCAGCTTATTAATAACTGAAATCGGGGCTCCTAAATAGAGCGCATTCCCGTAATCAATCCTCGAGAGCACAAGGGATTGGACCATGGTTTTCTTAGCTTGGGGGGGGAGCAAGGGGAGCACTTTTCTGGCCATTCTGATCAAGCCAAAGCAGGTTGCGGCGGTCTTCCTCGTTTGTGACTTGAATGTCAGATTCTGGTCTAGCCAGATGCCCAGACTCTTTATTTCTGGCTTAGGTGCTGGGACTGGGCCCATGCACACTGGTTGAAGTCTCCAAGCAATAAGATGTCGCCTCTTGCGAACCCCTCCAGTGTGGCTAAAAAAGAGCTGAGGAACTCATGTGGCCCTGCGTTGCATGCATAAATCGTGGCAATAGTACACAATCTACCCCGTATTTCACCCGTAAGCATCAGGAACCGCCCCTCTTTGTCCGCTTTAGTGTCGTGGTGGAGAAAGGGGATTGAAGTGTGAAAGAGAAGCGCCACCCCGTTGTGTTTAGTGTGTGCCGAAGAGCGAAAGATCTTTGGGTAGGTCCTGTGTTTCAAACGTTGTTCCTCTTTATGTAGGAGGTGCGTCTCCTGCAGGGCCACTATTTTAATCTGGTGATCATTGAGGAATTTCCAGATCTGTTTCCGCTTGTTAGCTGAGTTAAGCCCCTTTACGCTCCACGTCAAACAGTTAACCCCCATCAGACGTCATAAAAACTGGGTAGCTTGACCACTCACCCTCACTCCCTTGAACATTGCCCGCAACGTTCCTCCCCCGTACCCCCTCCGCACCCCAGCAACCTAATAAAAAAGTGTAATAAGTACCGTGACAGCACAACAAAGTAAACCTTAACAAAAATAGACCATAATTTTGAACTCTGGGCTTGTGCGGGGTCTCCCCGCAGTAGGAAGTATCGTGAGGAACTGGGCGCTGCCTCGGCCCACCAACTCTGCACACCGGAGTCGACCAGGAGACTTTTCCGTGACGAGTGAACAAAGCTCAATGGCGTTGAGGTAAGATGCCGTGGGGACCAGGGATCGTCGTACTGAAGTAGCGGGCGTTGCTTGGGTATCCCGCAGCTCTCCGGGGTTGATAGCCAGGAACCACCGCCTAGGACGGCTGATCCACGTCCAGGATGCTCCGCATTGCAGACAGGGCCCACGCGACCCGGGGAGCTCTGCTTTGCACCTAGGACCTTCTTGTAATGCTTAGGCAGTTATTCGTGATCAGCTCCAGTGAGGGTGCAACGACCCCCAGGGCCACAAGGCTAATTCACCAAACGTCGTCGTAGCCCTTCTTTGTTAAGGTGCTAGGCTGTCCCTTGCCTCCGGGGCCATGTACCAAGAACCACTGTGGGGTGAATTGTTGCTGGAATCAGGGTCCTCCCAGGGGCGCTGACAGGCCGCTGAGACAGGGAGAGGTAACAGAGGCGGGAAGCCTCCAGCCGGGGCCTTCTCACGAGTCTCAGTGAAGGTGCCTGACCGCCGCCATCTTAGGGTCAGGCACTGTGCAGCTTAGCATGGTTGAAGAAGGCCGCATCGTTGTAGAGGGCCCCCCGCTCCTCACCGCAGCTGACTTTTGCATCCGGGGGGGTCCTCCGGTATCACCGCTCGCTCGGCGGGCTCACCTCTGCCCTCTGGAGTCACCGCTGGCCGGCCGCATCTTCCCACGTGGGCTCCGATAGAGCCGGGACTGGCAGTCTGCGGGCGGAGTCAACGTCTGGGGGCCAGGCGAGCTCACAACCCGGAGCCTGCAGTCTGCCCCCTCACTCGCGTGGTCTCTTGCAGGTCCGGATGCCACAGCGAGAAGGTCTGCGGTATATTGCGGCGGGAGCCGCCATTTGGTTCGTGCCTCGGGGTCCATCGGTGAGAAATCTTCCTCCTCACATCTCCTTAGGGGGTCCGTTCTCGCAGCCTGACAGCGCCCACACCTCCGGGTGCCCCAGGTGGGCAGGCAACCCGAATTTAGGCTGATTAGTGCCTCCCAAACTCCAAATTCTTTAGGACCTGGCGCGGAGCCGATCAGAGTTACGTCCGGTCGGCCATGATGGTTGGCCACGCTCCCATTTTTTCACTTTTTATTATATGTTTGTTAATGGTAGATGCGCTTTTTTTAAGGTCTAAACTTTTTCTGCTGTTGTTCGGGGACAACATTTCCCTACTGTTGTTTAGGTGCACAACCTTAATATTGTTACAAAAATATTCTGAGTCTCAAATAGCATGTGAAAAATATTGTGATATCAAGAATAGTATAGGACAGAATATTGCAAGTGGATCTTTCCATCTCATACAAACAAGTCGAACTTTATTGCATTTCTTGTGTCCTTATTTATTGACGCCTCAAAGGAGCTTGTCACAATGCCAGCCATGGGCGTAGTTTGTGAATGAATATCCATTCTGATACCCATAAAGGCAACAGCAAAGTTCTGAGTTCAATTCCCAAATTGGAAAATATAACACTAGCACATTCTCATAGTCATGAAGATATCGGTGAAGGGTGGAATCAATCCAGGCGATCTGAAAAAATACTTGAATATGTCCATGGTGCAGGAGATGTTTAGCCTGAGGCCCACGCAATGATGAATCTTTGCAGCAGTGGCGGCTGGTGACATTTGGAAGTGGTGCGCGTAAAACAATAGCCGGACTGCAATGTTGCGAGCGAGCGTAGCGAGCGAGTCCGAACCACCTACGGAGGGTTCGGGGGGTCTCCCTCCAAGAAAATTTTCAAAAAAGAGTGCGCAAATGGTGCATTTTTAAGCAAATTTGAGATAGCAGGAAGGTTAATAAAGCAATTGTGAATCTGTTCTAACAAAGACAGTGACTGGCAAAACTGTCAGTCTAATCGGATGCATATCAGACGCCGGCCTACCACATGCTCTGTCTATCTGTGCCACTGTGTGCTATTCTTTCACAAGTGATGGTTTGTACTAAACTGAGCTGGTATTCCTTGAATTCCACGAAGGTCCCTAGTATTCCAAAGAAAAATTCAACTCATCCATCAAAACAGTTCAAGACTGAAATTCTCCTATGTGGGACAAACACAGGAAGAAAACCACTGAATCAAGGTGAGACAGCTGAGATAGACGCTAGAGCCAGCCAGTCATGTAAAAGGGGCTAACTTAAGCCCACTTTAAGTTCATGTCATGTATGGAGACGAGAAGTGTAGGCCCTATCCAGTGGCGGCTCTTCCATTGGGGCGTACCAAACATGTCGAGCTGGAGACCCTAGGCCTTAATGCACCGCACAGATCACGAGGAAGCGACCTCGTACCTCCCCAACCTGCTGATGCCACGCCGTAGACCAGACGCCAAAGGTTGGCCTCCTAAAACAGAGACATCTACCGGACAAGGCGCAAACGATTTGTGGGCAGAAAGCCATGGTACCATGCCTCGCACTCTGGAACATTCTTCCTCTGCCCCTTCACTTCGAAGCAAACTATGAGAATCAGGAAAAACATGCAAATGCACCTGTTCCTAGGGACTTCTGGAGTGCACCAAAGCCGAATGTGCACCAAAAGGCGGTCTTTTCACATAACATGCAGGTTTCGGACATTTGTTGATCTCACATAGAGTCCTAACTAAACTTTCCTTCGCTTTCCTCTGTGCAACAGAAAGTTCTGCATATATACATAATAAATACAGTATAGTGCCATAAACAAGGAGTGAGTCTGCAGGTTTTAACTGCTCCATGTGATGAAGTGTGTTTGATGCAGTGATGAACCAACAGAGCAAATAAAACAATTAAATTAATAGGACCTTCGTGCTGTGTCGCAGGTGTCAACATCAGGACCGTACCAATTAGTAAAATAGCTATTTGTACACAGTATATTAAATGAAGATTATTGGACTTGTAGGGAGTGCCCTTTGACCTCCTTAACTGCCTTGACAGGAGACTTGGCCCATAAATTGAGCGAGGGCAAATAACTAAAGTAATTGACTGGATCCCCGTTTATTGACGCTGCAGTGTGTTATCAATGATCATATGCATTGACGATACAGATAGCTTCAGGGACGGGCTACTTGGTCTGACAAAGAAGCTTCCTTTCAGAAGAGCTGCAGTCTGTGTGTTTACATTCTGACTATGCTGTCGATGCACACAGGGGCCCCTCCCTCCCATGGGCTCCCGTTACTGACGCAACATCCTAAGCACATACAGTGATCTCATGCCAGATTCCTGCCCTCCCTCTATTCTCACTTCTAACTTTAAAACAATCGTTCAGCACACACAAACCCCTTTCCTAAAAGGACATGGAACAATCAAAAACATTTTAACTTTTCTTGAGACCTGATGCTAAGAAGCCAGGCCTCCAGAGGTGCAGGCAATCGTCTTAGGCACAGTTGTCCGGAAGTACAGAGTTAACGAGCGGCGTAGTATGTGTGTGTGGGTGTGTTGTTATGTCCCGTATAGAGGCCCTAATGTAGACCCGTTCATACATGCCCTAAAATGGACGTATTCGTATTTGCCCTAATATGGTCATATTCGTACTTGCCCTATTATGGTCAGTGCTGCATATGCCCTATTACGCTCATAACTGAACATGTCCTATTATAGTATGATTCCTTATATAGGCATGATCTTTCACCCACATTAGTCCCGCTAGTACACAACGAGCTCTGAGGGCTGAACGTTATCTATTCTGTGGTTTTGAATACAGCAGGGTTTTTCCAAAACACAGCCCCACACTGTACTCATTAATTATGCACGATTCTCTAGGAATACAGCACCTGCATAATATGTCTGTACAAAGTTCACCCCTGACGTCTTCCTCAAGACTGACCAGGCCCAAATGCAAACCACACAAAGGGATGAGAGTCTCCAGGGTACAAATATACCACATCAGAGGGAACCGAGACTTCCATGCTGACACACAGACCAGAGACGCTGAGGCTCCTGCATGTAGTCGCTCCAGCTGACAGCGGTCTGACACAGCCCTTGCGGGGTATCCAACTCGAGACCGGGACGGGGTCCCACACTCTCTCTATTCAGGTATGGGGGTTCGACTAAATCCTAGAAGGATTCTTGGCTCTTAGGCTTTTAGACCTATACACATATGCTAGGTACACTCAGGTACATCTAGTTAGCATCGTAGGAGTACACACACTTTGCATAATGCTTTTATACTCATGTATGTATTCATGATTATTGCAATATGGTAGAACTGTTCTATCCCTTTGCTTTTATCGTACTGCTGATTATATATCTCTGCTATTGTCTGCTGGTTGCCGCAGCACATATATTTTACACTAGAATAACAACTGTTCAATAAATACTTATTGAAACGCCCGACTGTTTATTCTGTGTAACTCTCTGAGACAAACCGAATAAGTAAGCACGAGTGACTGAGCGAAAAGTAGTATATTGTTTCCGCGATTCTGAGGGATCAGGGTTGTCATGATCTAAGGTTGCCAGAAACTAATCTCTCCCCGATAAGAGGAGATTCTAGTGGCACTGTGAGCTAGCTAATGCAAAACAATCTAACATACGTGGTGAGGGTGCACAGAGTCAGTCTGCCACCAAGCCCACAGCTTATGTTCTACAAACGCGCAGGTCCTGCATAGGGTACTATAGGAACTACACGACATGGCGCCACCAACGTTGGTTTGGTACTTATTTAACAGTAGAATCTGAGTAGTTCAGTCGTGCTATTCTCAGAGAACCTACTCACAAAACCCCAGAGATGTCTGGAGTGGGTGGGCACAAAATCCGCCACAGCTGAGTAGTACAAAATACTATTTATTGGCTGTTGGTTATTCAAGCTTGAAGGACATATAGTTCCTACATATTGTGCATTTACACCTTATCTTAAAATTTCCTTAAAACACCCTTCTTCCACTTAAAAATGGTTGAACAAGTAGAAGTAACAAGGAGGGTTGAAACAGACCCCTTCGAGTTAGGAGAAGAAGACCCTGAAGATGCGATACAAATTGCACCAAATTTCAGAAGGGCAGTCACCATAAAACTTCTAGAACATGGCTTAAGAGCCAGGGGTGGTAAAGTAGTTTTCGTGATTGAGGCACACGAATCCAATAAAACAGAGGTGTTCTATTCATGGGTTACATTCCCAGCAGCGAATGCAGTTACAGATGTATTTCACTACTACCTAAGAGATGAAACACCAGAGGACTATACTCCTTTTGAGGAGTTAGAGATTCCGCTCACTTACCAGGAGGATAATTACTGGTTTAAAGGCGCCCTACCCCACGTACGAGGAAGAGCAAGATTAGGCCCGCTCGGAGGAGCAGGAGCCACATGGCCCATATTAGCGGCATACACACCGCATCCTGACATTAACACAATGCCACAGCCAGAATTACTCGTACAACACAAAGATTTAATTAAAATCTACATAAACCTCACACAATTTGTGATGAGGACTTTAACAGTTCAGCCTGCACCAGTTGCAGCACAAGATACTCCAGTCCAGAATACAGTTAATAAAATTACTCCTCAAACATTACACGCGGTAATGGGCAAAATGCCAGCAAAACGCGAACAAATCCCATTCTGGATAGCTCAGAAAATAACTCAGCTTGAGGCAGTATTCCCGAAAACTACCACCTGTGATAAACACAGAATTCTAACAATCTGCTTGCCCATGGGTCTCACACCACAAGTAGAGGACTGCACCTCTTGGGGTTCAGTCTTTGTTGCCATATATAACAGAACACATGGTATCCCATCCTTAGCAGTAGTACCTGACGTATTGAGACAGATACAAAATGAGTACGGAGCAGAACCTGCCCTAAACTTAGGGATGAAGTTACTAAATAACTTTGACCAGGTATCAGCCATAATACTAGCTAACATTAAGGGGGAAGCAGCTTTAGTGGCGATCCGCCAACGCCTAAGGGAGTTCGGTCCAGAGGATCAACAACACTAACTACCCAAAATAATTGAAACTGCATATGCAGAACTAGGCAGAGACAGTTTGGGTGGGAAAGCATTAAAACCACAACTGGTGGGCAGTCCTGAAAAGGACACTACAAAGCAGACACCTACTTCTTCTAAAAAGAAGCGGGCAAATAAAAAGAACAAAAATCTAAAGACAACAGATCTCAATCCAGAGGTAGGTCTCCTCAACAGGAGCCCTCTGAAAGGAGGTATAACCTCAGGAATAGGGATAATATTAAAAAACCTGACAGGTATCAGGATACTGATACTCGTTCCTCTCGTTCCTTTCAGGGTTCATCAAAAAACTCAGAGAGGGAAGGACAGTCAAAGGAGCGTACAAAGTCCAGGGACACGCAACACGCAAAGCGCTGCGGACTACGCACCTAAAAAAGAAGATACACAAAAATCAAAACCTCAGTTCAAAAAGAAGAAGGTAGCAGGTCTCAAGATCAGACATGCCCAGAATTCTGAGGACACAGCTTCTGAACGGGGAATGGGCTCTGACGATGCTAGTCAGTGCGGCAGAAGTAACGATAGCTCGCCAGAACCTGAAGGAATTTCTGGTGACAGCGGAGTTGAGTGAGTATATCATGGTGGAAACACCTGATACTCGGGTACGTGTCCCACATAAGTTACATGAGATAACACTCCGGATGGAGGGGGACAACCCCAGAAAAATTAAAGGTCTCTTTTGGAAAAATCTGTCATCTGGTTATGACATTCTATTAGCAGAACAAGACTGGCCACCAGCATTCGTCATGGAGTGCCCTAGGGGAGAAACTGTAATTTTCCAGCCTTTTCCGACCTCGTTTCCATTCACCTAAAACATGCATATGCGCAGGAGTGGGCGGTTGCCCTAGCTCCAGCATTGTATAAAAATCATGTTGGTTGGGATGAGGATTCAACCCACCACGTGATCCCGTTAAAAGTTTCCCCAAATGCTCAAAGGCAATACCGTATAAAGCAGGAAGCTAAAAAACAAGTCAGGGAGATTCTAGACCAACTAGAATACCAGGGGGTGATAGAAAATTGCACTTCACCTATGAACAATCCTTTGTTTCCCGTAATGAAACCTGACAACACATATCGTTTAGTTTTGGATTACAGACATTTAAACACTTGCACAAAGACATTTGCAGTTCAAAATGCACACAGTGCCGCATTAATGAATAACATTTTGCGGAAAAAATACAAAACAACACTTGATATCTCAAATGGATTTTTCTGCCAAAATATAGCGCCTGAAAGCAGGTATCTGACCGCCTTCAGTGCGTTAGGGTCCCAGCGACAATTCTGTTGACTAGCCCAAGGGTATAAAAACAGCCCGGGGGTATTTTCAGCAAGAGTAACAGAGTTACTCCAAAATTTGGATGAAGAAGCATTGTCCTATGTGGATGATATTTATCTGACGGACGATGACTTAAAGAGGCACTTGACCAGGGTGAGCACCATTATTATGGGATTCGCCTCTGAGGGCTACAAATGTAATTTTAAAAAATCAAACATTTCCCACCTCAGTGTCCTGTTTTTAGGATACGAGCTGTCAAGTGAGGGAAAAAGCCTAGCAGCTAACTTTTTAGAAAAGTGTGCACTGCTCCAACTTCCAAAATCATTAAAGAATTTACAATCAATTCTGGGATTCCTAAATTTTGGTCGAACATACATTTTGGATTACGCAGAAAGAGTAAAACCTTTCTACGACTTAATAAAACCTGATTTTTCAGTCAGACAATGGACACAGGAACACACAAATATCCTGCGTTCCCTACAGGAAGACATGATAGCTTCTAAACATTTACAGACACGCATAAACGTACGCAACTTGGTGATCCGAGTAATAGCGGGTCAATGCGGGTACACTTATTTGACTTTTAATGAAGGCGAAACAGTACCAATCGCATACAAATCACACCTGTACACAAACGCAGAGATGCATTTCACTTCAACAGAAAAAATCCTGACAGCAGTGCAGACCGCTGTAGCAAGAGAAAGAGCTCTGGCTCAGGGTAAACGCATAATTGTCGTAACCCCAGTACCAGCCTTAGAAGCTGTTACAAAAGCTAGCATTCCAAATGCAAAAGCCTTACATCCAAGATGGATACAATGGGCTAATTCTCTTACTGCAACGGATGTTGAATACAGATTTGATCCAAGTTTAAAAACACAAGCATTCCTGCAATACGAACAAGAATATCCTCTACCAAATGAAATTTTGCCTCTAGATCAGTATGAATACATTATTTACACTGACGGTTCTGCTCAACCAGCCATAGGGAGTAAGTAAGCTTACAGCGCGGCGTGTGCGATTGTTAAAGGTCGCATGCACGATGGAAAGTTCCATCCGAGTTCCACTAAAACGCAATCTCTAGGAGACTGCACGGCTCAGTTGGCAGAACTCAAAGCACTTATACTGGCACTTATAAATACGGAACACGAATTCCCCACACTTATTGTGTGTGATTCCTTTTACTGTGTACAGTCGTACAATGAATATTTACATCATTGGGAACAAAACGGGTTCAAAGATGCAAAAGGTGGCACAATTAAGCATAAAATGCTATGGGAACAGGTAGTGGAGTTGAGAAACGAACTACCAAGGGCTCACGTGATACATACACTGAGTCATCAGCGTGATGGCGTTCACTTTGAAGGGAATTCATTGGCTGATGAAGCCGCAAAGGGGGCTGTTCGCACGGCTTCCGTAGCTGCAGTTACTCGTTCAAAGACGAGGGTAGACGGCGAGATAATGGTAGCTGTCAATGCTTCACGCAAAGGCAGCACAGCAGTACCTAAAGAATTACCACTCAAGTACTCCTACAAGTTAGATGCACAAAACATTCCATATGCTCAGATTCCTGGAGTGGGGGATAGAGTAATACCAAATATGGATCGTAGGCAAGGCTTAATTTTAGCAGCACACAAGGGTTTGGGTTCTGCACATACTGGCGTCACAGCGACTATTTCTTTACTGAAACACTGCTACTGGTGGCCAGGGTTAACAAAGCAGACCAAATACTATGTCTTAAAGTGCGACATCTGCCAGAAGATGAAAGGCTCCACCGTAGCACGCCCAGCATAGACACCATTGCTGAAATCAGACAAACCTCTCGCATGTGTATATTTGGACCACTGCGGACCCCTACAATCTGATGGGTCCAAGAAATATATCATGGTTGCAGTGGATTCCTGCTCTAGATTCCTATGGGTTTGGCCTCAGCGCTCGGCTGACGCTCGAACTGTTATAAAAGATTTGCGAGTCTTTATCGGCACATACGCAGTTGGCACGTTACATTCTGACCGTGGCCCCGCGTTTAGCTTTCGGGCTAACAAAGAGGCCATGGAAGGAATGGGCGTAGCATTGCGGTACTCCTCTCCGTACCATCCTGAGGGAAATTCCGTTGTGGAGAGGAAAAACCGGGACTTAAAGCAATCTTTAACAGCTAGGGTATTAGGCAAGGGCGGTAGATGGGTCGATCACCTTTATGGGGTACAGCGTGCTATCAATAACCAGTCAAGAAGCTCTCTAGGGGGTGTCACTCCTTACGAGGTCCTATTTGGGACAAGAATGTGGGTACCTGATCTTGATTGTGAAGGCACAGTGGCGGATGAAAAACCATTTGATATCCATGATCGTTTGGCTGTTTTACAGGATCTAAATGAATCCAGAACACAACACAGTAACGTGCTCCAAAAACAGACCGCCACTGAGGAAGTCAAGGCAGTAACGGCAAGACCTGTCTGGATCCCAAAAATCGGAGATCTGGTCAGAGAAAAGATTGCTGACAAGAAAGAATTTGGGCCATCCTACAGAAAGCCTGTACTGGTCCTAGCAATCCACGGCACAAGAACTGTACTTCTGCCACCTCTTGCCGGAAAAAAGGAGAAAAGATTTGTCTCAATCGACTTAATCAAACCGCACTATGTGGCCGATACTAAACAGTAGGCCTCGTGGACTCCACAGTAGCAGACGCCCTCCTCTCGCTACATTCCAAGAAGTTCAAACAGAAAGACTCATCACGTTTGAAGAGCCACCTGTATGGAATGAAGGACTAAGCAACAATGCTATGGAACTCGTTCCACTTCAACAAGAAATTCATCTTCAAAATGAAAATCAACTTAACAACGAAGTTGCATTAAGACCGACTACAGACATCTACGTCAACATGCCTCGTCAAGAGCAAAATCCAATTTCAACAAATCCCGATGCAATTCCAACAATTGATCGAACTGCTTCTGGCTATTTCATGAACTTTGATACGTTTTCACTGGATCCAAGCGAGCCGGAAATGACGCCAGCCAAAAAATCACTCCAACATAAACTCAATGACTTTGTGAACTTTTTTAGAAAGACTTACCTGGTGTCACCTTGGATAGAACTATGGTATATCACTGGGATTTTATTTTTCATTTTCTGGCTAGGTTTAATTATAACTTTTAGTATGCTTATTAATGGACGATACCTCCAGCAGAGCTCCACAGCCCAAAAAGTCAATTTGATTTTAAAACCACACCAGTCTTCACATCGTGAGCCAAGAGACTTGTCTTCAGTGAACATGACAGCAGTTCCTATACCGGACGGTATAGTATGGGACAAGATTGATTATGATATATTCGGTCCGACTGAACTTTTAAAGCTAAAACATGTATTTAAAATTTCTTTAAGTGATATCATTACCTCCAGTACATTTTCTGATGATTGGGACACTGAAACTGTAAATGCTATGATGTCTGATTTAGAAAAAACTGCTGCATTTCCGAACAACGAAATGTTAGAAGGTACTTCAGACTATGATACATTGTACTGTTACCAGCAATATGGTCATCATTTCTTGCACAAATCTATAACACCTAGAAATGTATTTGAGTACCACCAGTGGGAACACTGTCCAACACCACCGGAAGGTAGTTCACAGGCATTTGCACAGAAATTCACATACTTCTCAGGGTTTAAAACATCCGACCCGAAGTCATTTTATTTTAAAGTGGCGAACATTTCAGCTCAGAAAATTATGTTAACAAACACCAAACATATTTACTCTGCATCCTTTTTGAACCAGTTGTCTACACAGGGTTTCGACCTATGGAAGGACACTATAGATTTAAAATCAATCTGGGGTTCTAGGGATTGGCAAGTCCAGGGAACAGAAGCGCTATTTAGAGCATGCCTCATTCCACAGCAGATCTTATTTCTGAATGAAACTGTGCAACAAACAACCTGTCTTCGATTAGCCAAAGGCAAGGAAATGAACACACCGGGGTTTCCAACACCATCGCAGATGGGTGGGGGGCAGAATTCAACTACACATGGGGTGAGATTAGATGACATTTTCCAGTACAACAGATCAGATCCTGTTTGGACAGAATGGCTGGTTTGGCCCATTGACACAAACAAATGTCAGCAGAGATTTATGAATACAACCGAAGGGTTTAGTATCCATAGGCCAGACCCACGCTATGTACAGAGACATCACCCAGGGGTAGTGACATCCTATAGTGTTGGGAAGTTGTGCCTTGATTGGCTAGAGACCTCAACACTCACAGAAGTGAAACATCACTTGACCCTACTCACACCTGATGTAGACCTTAGGGATTTCTTGCAAGGCCCAAGTTAAACACGTGAGAAACGTTTCATATATGTCGGCATTTATGCCTATTATAATGAAAACTGGAAAATATCACAACAAGAAGCCGCAGAAAGAATACGGGAAATAGACCATATTAACTTAGAAAAGGCATTAGCTGTAGTGGAAAATGGGTTAACAACTTTGACCTCCAGGATTTACTCCTTAGGCAACATTGTGTCTTCGGCAATCGACATATTAGAACCAGGCGCGGCCCGTGGTAGGAGTGCCGGTCGGGCGGTGACGTGGGGCGGGGGAGGGGCTGGGTGGGGGGTAGTAAACTATGGATTAAGGCCGAATACAGGTAAGTGAACATTTAAATAAATAAAACGAATTTCGTTGCGCGCACTGCATCGCATTTGGCGATGCAGCGCTCATAACGAAATTCATTTTATTCCCCACCCTGCCCCTCCCCCGCCCCACGTCACCGCCCGACCGGCACTCCTACCACGGGCCGTGCCTGATTAGAACAAGATATGGCCTTGTTACAACACGGGCAATCTCAGTTACGTTCTATTATGATGCTAAGCTGGACGCTACAATCTTTGCGTGCAGGCTATGTGCCCTGGCGTTTCATAAACACCACGTCTCTGTTTTCGGAATACAATCTGACTGATAAACAGACAGAAATGGCACAAAGGGGAGCCAAATATACAATGCTGCGTATTGAGAAACTGGAAAGGTTACCATTCACTGTAGCCGAATCACCATCAACAGAATGGCTAATTCATGGCCAAATCACTCTGCCGGTCACTACGTTTCAGTTTCAATATTGCCTTGAGCAAAGGCAGGCAGGCAAATATGAAAAAATGGGTAAGGGATACATTAAGGAAACCTGGGAGTTACCATATAGATACCGATGCCGGAACGGGGATCGAGGAGTGTATCTAAGTGGTACAAACTGCAAGAACGCTTTAAGCGGTTCTCTCATGTGCCAGGGGGTTTCTCTACACAGAGCCTGTAGCGGTTCAGTAGTAAACCTATCGTGTCACATGACAGGGACCCCAGCGGCCATGATCACACCGGTTTTCCAGCTGCTCTCGAATGGGAGTTACTTGATGCTAAATGATCAAGGTTGTTGTGGGATGCTTCCGACGTCGCATATCTGGTCACTGTTAACTCCAGGGTTACTTGCTGTATGCAAGTATTGTTTCCACCACTGAACACAGTCAGGGAGGCGCCGTTATGGCCTTCACTGAACGTTTCTTTTATACAATTTGATACTCTGAGCAGACTGCAAGCCATGCTTTTACAGCAGCCCGTGCACTTAACCTCCGCTCGAGAAACCTTTGAACTTCAAGTTGCAAAGACCTCGACTGAGATACAGGCGCCTATACGTACAAACTGCCCCTTTCATTTCGTAGAAATGGTGGGACGTATCTTTAATATGTCAGATACGAGCGGAATTGTACACCTATTTAAGACCATAGGGTCAGGACTGTTAAGCACCTTTCAGACAGTCCTCGGAGTGATCCCAAATTTTATACACTCCGTATTGGGAAGCGTATTTGGAGGACTCCCGCTTATCCTATTGCTGATTGCTGGGGTCCTATTCATAATACTACTGCTACGCAATGGACGGCCCAATTCCCGAGGGAATGTCGAACATGCTCCAGGAGCGAAAATACCGTGAACGCATGGTACAACTTCTGGGCATTTCTTGCCTGCGAGAACTCAATGCCTCCTGGTTTCTATCCTTTCGACCAGTCTGGGTAGACTGCATCTTACCTGTTCTTCGTTGCCTGTTTTGCAGAGAAGAATGCACGTTGGATCTTTGTCTAACATTTCCATCAGATGCGCCTCCGGACACGGATGCAATGCTGGACCCCATAAAGGCCCATGCTCTGCGTTGTCCCCAGCGGCTTCCGATTCTGATGAATGCATTCCTGGAGAATCCACAGGTGCCGTTTGCTCCTGCTGGGTTAGGTGACTCCTCCACAGGCACCCAGGTAACAACTGCCGCAGCACCGACTGTTAGCAGTGCTACATTCCATCTATGTGCGATTGACGTTCTCTGTGAGGCGTTGGATTTGTCGTCTGCAGCAACTAACACCGATAAAGTTGTGCTTCCCAGCCAGGGCGCTTAATCTTGAATTGGCTCATCGTGTCCTGGGAAAGAATTCGGCTTCTTCACTCGTTTCAAAACAAACAAACTAAATTGGAACATTTCCTAAATTGACACTTTCGCTTGAGAAAAGCATGGCCTTCTTCCGCTTTGAGTGAGGCAACTTATATGGAGAAACTAAATAGACATTCTTTTAGTGCCAATTGAAATTAGCTGAATTATTAACATTTTAGAGGAAATTTTTTTTAAACAGATTTTAAAACCATGTTTTTACTTGCTTTTAAAATATTTTTAAATTGTCCAGGTTTTACGTATGGTCATTGTCATCCTAGTCGGAAGAGGAGTGGGTGTTATGTCCCGTATAGAGGCCCTAATGTAGACCCGTTCATACATGCCCTAAAATGGACGTATTCGTATTTGCCCTAATATGGTCATATTCGTACTTGCCCTATTATGGTCAATGTTGCATATGCCCTATTACGGTCATAACTGAACATGTCCTATTATAGTATGATTCCTTATATAGGCATGATCTTTCACCCACATTAGTCCCGCTAGTACACAACGAGCTCTGAGGGCTGAACGTTATCTATTCTGTGGTTTTGAATACAGCAGGGTTTTTCCAAAACACAGGCCCACACTGTACTCATTAATTATGCACGATTCTCTAGGAATACAGCACCTGCATAATATGTCTGTACAAAGTTCACCCCTGACGTCTTCCTCAAGACTGACCAGGCCCAATGCAAACCACACAAAGGGATGACAGTCTCCAGGGTATACATATACCACATCTTGCCCCGGTAAGACAGAGGGAACCGAGACTTCCATGCTGACACACAGACCAGAGACGCTGAGGCTCCTGCATGCAGTCGCTCCAGCTGACAGCGGTCTGACACAGCCCTTGCGGGGTGTCCAACTCGAGACCAGGATGGGGTCCCACACTCTCTCTATTCAGGTATGGGAGTTCGACTAAATCCTAGAAGGATTCTTGGCTCTTAGGCTTTTAGACCTATACACATATGCTAGGTACACTCAAGTACATCTAGTTAGGCATCGTAGGAGTACGCACCCTTTGCATAATGCTTTTATACTCATGTATGTATTCATGATTATTGCAATATGGTAGAACTGTTCTATCCCTTTGATTTTATCGTACTGCTGATTATATATCTCTGCTATTGTCTGCTGGTTGCCGCAGCACATATATTTTACACTAGAATAACAACTGTTCAATAAATACTTATTGAAACGCCCGACTGTTTATTCTGTGTAACTCTCTGAGACAAACCGAATAAGTAAGCACGAGTGACTGAGCGAAAAGTAGTATATTGTTTCCACGATTCTGAGGGATCAGGGTTGTCATGATCTAAAGTTGCCAGAAACTAATCTCTCCCCGATAAGAGGAGATTCTAGTGGCACTGTTAGCTAGCTAATGCAAAACAATCTAACATACGCGGTGAGGGTGCACAGAGTCAGTCTGCCACCAAGCCCACAGCTTATGTTATACAAACGCGCAGGTCCTGCATAGGGTACTATAGGAACTACACGACAGTGTACCTATGAACACCCTTACATGGAAGTAAATTGCATAGCATTTTAGGGGCAGGGTCTTTCCCTAATTCCCTAACACAGATCAGACCACCATCTGAACTCCATTCAGAGATGGTGTAAACTCGATTGGTACCTCCCCAGGTTAGAAGAGACTTAATAAGTGAACAAAACATGGCCTTCAGTTTCCAATGAGTTTATTGACGAATGTGGACAGAGGTAAGAATCATTATAAGTGCACCAGGTGGACAGTGGTAAGAATCATTATAAGTGCACCAGGTCATTAAATGATCTATCCACCAGTGTTATTCAAAGCCCTGGGCTGGAATTCTCGGCTGTTTATTTCCCAGTAAACATTGTTTTAAATGCCTTAAAGGCTATCAAGACCACAAAAGCGGAAAATTAGATAACGTACGGAGCTCCAGTGTGTGTTTTCTGTATTCAGAATTTGTTTCCGAAAGGGCACTGCCGTAATAAGGCAAAGCCGAGGAAAACAAGCATTTGCAATGCAATCGGTCTTGCCTGTGGGACCTTATAAGTATTTAGCCATACAGTACATTTGTGCTTTAGCCCATGAAAGGTAACATAACATAACATCAAGGTAACATAACATCATGTCGCAACTTAACAAAACATAACACATGAATCTGTAAAGCTTCCGCCACCCTGTGAGATATTTTGGCCATGTTACTGTTTACTGCTAACTCTACTCAATGGTTTACTGTTAATCTACTCAATACTTATAATTGTATCGACCTTGGAAGGATGAGAGGCTGAGTGGACCCGCCAAGATTTGCACATGAGGTGAGGACAAACCTTGCATATAGCTACATGCACACAACTATAATATTTATGTGTACAAACGTACAGACATCCACAAAAATATAGTCACATATGTTGTAAACAATAATGGTAAGAAAAAACGACTCACGTTTTGAGACGCTAAAACAACCCAACAGTAGCGGTCCGTGGTAGGAGTGCCGGCCGGGCGGTGACGTGGGGTGGGGGGTAGTAAACCTCGGATTACGGCCAAATACAGGAAAGTAAACATTTAAATAAATAAAACGAATTTCGTTGTGAGCGCTGCATCGCTAGATGGACAATGGGGCTACAATATATTTTTCAGGCCTTCTAGGTCCCCAGCATCTAACAACTGCTTGAGTTTGTGCATAAGATGTCTAGTCTTCGGATTTTACAAATGTTTACACGGAAGTGCAGACAAATAACACGTTTCCCTGTTTGTGTTTATTTTTTAAAAACAGAAAAATCACAAATTAAGTAGGTCTTCGTTTAAAAGGTTCTGGATACCGTCAAACCTGGCTGCCTGGCCAACCATTGTGCACATATATAATACAGAAACGCAAATAGCTGCAGGTGCGCACCTGTCTTTATACAATGCTGACGTTTTTTGATGAGTGTATTTTATATTGTATGCTTGACTGGTTAATGGAATAAAACCCAACCGCCATAAATAGACGAGGAGTTGCAACTTCTTTTTTCACCAGACCCAAAATAAATGTGACGGAATACTTATACGGGGAGCTGCCAGTGATTCTGGGCAAATCACTTAATCTCCCCGTGCTTACCGAAAAATGAACGTGTCCTTGTGTTATGTAACTGGTGCTTATGTAAAGCGCTCCAATACCTTCGGGTCGAGTTCGCGCTATATATAAAAACGGTAAAAAGAAAAATAATAATAAATAAATAAATATGGGGAGCAACTATAAAATATGGATAAATACAAATGAAGATGTAAAAATATCTTGAACCCGGGAGCCCTGTAGACAGTCTCCCTTGGCACCTTGTAAAAGCTCGCAATTTGTCCACAAATATATATATAATACCTTTTTTTATTATGGCCTAATGGCTGCGGGCCTAGTTTCATCAACACCAGGTACGTTTGGACGCAGTGCTTCAAAGGGGTCGGTACTATCAGCCAATATTGTCCTTCACACTGGTCGAAGCGCACCCCTTTTGCACTTCTGAAAGCTGAGTGCTAACTCTTCGCCCTGTGTCGTCCGAAGGTGAGCTTTCCGACAAAAAATAGAAAAATAAACTTTTGCTGTTGTAATTTCCTGCTTAAAGTTTTAGTGGGAAAAATTATGCCAAAAAACGTCTTTGTTACTTTTTCAGGTTTTATCATCCACTTTTCTTTTCTTGCAGTCGTCAAGGTCATTAAGGTCGCATTTTTCACTGGAAAGACACCGAATTTGGATTAGGCGACGTGTTATACATTTGCCTGCTGGAAGTGTCGCACCTGACATAATGAATGAAAGGTCCACCCCTCCCACCCTCCCTAAAGCCAACCTACAGTACATTTCAACCTGCTCTTTTACAGAAAAAATGCCAGTTCACAGTACAGTGTCAGAGGTCAACTTTGGACGGGGTCAAATCTGCACGCCCCCATTTTCCTGCCGTCTTACTCATTACACACACTAGACATAGATAAGGTATCCAGGCTGTGCCCGAGGAGCCAGGCAAAGGCACCAACAGGCTCTCTCTCACACGTGAACATGTGACGCAGGGGTGGCCTCAAAAGCAGACAGCGTCACAGCGAGTATTAGTAACCTGCGGGTATCTACTGACGTGGGAGGCTGAATCTAACACCCAAGAGGAGGCAGGGGGCGGAGAAGGCAGACGCTGCTCACTCGCAGCTCATCCGACAAGTCTGAACAGACCTTGATGGCAGCACTTTGGGAGAGGCCTGCCAGGCTCGGCTAATCAGTGGTCCCACTAAGAAGGGGGGGGAACGCACAGAATATTGTGTGAATGTGAGGGGGGCGGGGAACTGGAGAGTCTAAGAAATCACCGAGGGATAATCCAGATGCACATCCCCGTAAAGGGAAACGGAAGACGAAGGAGGGGCCATCACACGCTAGACAGTGTGATGGCCAAACAGATAATTGGGATGATTGCTACCAGATGCACGCCCCTGTTCTGTTGGGCAGAAGTGAGGAAGGAATCCCAGCAATCGCTTCTATTGAAGCACCTTTCCCTACTGGAGACGGGAGAAAGCCAGAGGATTCTGGGAACGCTGGGCCCTTTCATGGCACTAAACACTGGACTGTGGGACTTGCACTCACATTTGAAAGTGTGATTTTCCTCTCTCAGGTGTGGGATTCGCCTAAGTAAGGACTGGGATGAGGAGGAGGTCCGTATAGGTCATAGTAGTCAGTCTCACAGCCCATAAACCTTTCTTGGTTGTCAGTTCCGACTGTTTACTAGATTTTATTCGCTCCTCTCTGGACTGGCAGACATGTTACGGATGTGTGATTCTGATCCGTCCTAAAATGTCCACGTGTTGTGCTCCATCAAGAATGAATGATTAATGTAATTTTACATATGACACGTCTATGTCTTATTTTAAACTGTTTTCCAATTACTATTCATTACAGTACAAATGGGCAAAAGCTGCAAATTGTTGACACAATGTCATTTTACCGAAACTGGAAAAATAGCAAAATAGCACTTTAAGATGGCACACCAAATAAACATGTTGATTTATAACACATGTTGCTCCTTAATGAGCCACCATTAAGCCACCATCCTCTCTCCGGTACTCCTCGGCACAATAACAACCCTTCTCAGCAGGAGGCAATGGGTCCCGTTCCTCTCCTCTTACTATCTATTCCGATTTGAACCATCGGATGTCCACTACTATCCTGACTGAAACACCTCTCCCCTCACGCACCTCGTCCAGTCACTGGCTCGAGGGTCGCTTGTACTAAACAGTGAACAAGCGCACTAATCATCAGAGACACGCCGATTTCTCAAGGATGGAAATGTTTTACACCTAATTTGCAGAATGCTTAACATTTAGAAGCATCTGCATCTTCATGGAGTGAAAACATATTTTAGGTGCTTGTGCTAGAGATAATGTATTTTTGGTACGAATACTTGAAATAAGTGCCCGTGAAGTACCAACGTTCGATTAATCGTTGTCAAAATTGTGCAGCAAAAGAAAAGACTAATGTGTCAAGAAAGGAAAAATTATGTTACAGAATTAAATTTAAATTAGGCAACATATTGTGAGGACTGTCTAACTGCTGACATTTTAACACACATTGATATAAAGTGGACCCAATAATGTACCAAATTATTTACACCAAGCAGATCATATTAAAAAAATTCCAACAACTATTGATTTGTCTTGCATAGAAGAGCAGACACGCCCTTAGGAGACAAGTCACCAAATGTAGTCACTTTCAGCTTGCACAACAACTGCAGAGATCTCTTGACATATAAAAGCGGAAGGTAGGGCGACTATAAGTGGTTGAGGCTCGCTCTAGATTGTATATTCACTCATCCTGAGCCCGTACATTTCACTGTGTCGATTTCAGAGCTACTGTGTATCAGACGGTGAAAAAGCATTGCCTGGATGGGGCCTGATAACGCGTTATTCTTCCCAGTTGTCACGTGGTCTGGTTCGGTCTGGCTTAGAACTATAAATGCATCTAGTCCGACCCCTCTGTCATCCGAAACATAAAGAAACACTATTCTACAATACAGCAGGGCCCTTGTAGAGATGGCGCTGCCAGTCACTGTTACAGAATACAAATTCCCGAGCTGCACGCATTCTCCGATTACTGGAGCACACTCAGCAGATTTTACATAAGGGGTGATGACGGCGTGTACAAGTCTCGAGACGAGAGTGGAGGACACAAGTGGACCGCGGGAGTGCTTCCTCCCGACCGACCCCTGCAGGCCTTTGTAGAAAAAAGCATTGTGTAGTGAGGCGGCTGATATGTGGGTGGGGAGGATGGAGTGGAACCCGGCCGCGCTTCACCTCGTCCTGCTTCGCTGCTTGTGCTGTCTCTGCCTCCCTTTGTCTCGCATGCGTACGATGTAAGGCATCGCGCGCATGCCAGACAAAGAGTGCAAATTCACCCACCAATAACAAGGCAAACAAGCATTGAAAATGCAATAGGGCTCGTATTTACGCGAGCCCTATTGCATTTTACACGGAAGTGCGGAAGTAAAAGAAGGCACGAACGGGAGGGGGTGGGGGGGGTGGTTGTGGTGTAAGAAGTTACGGACTACGGGAGTGAACGTGGAGAGGCAGGGGAAGAAAACTGTTTTTCTAGTAAAGGGGCCGATAGCCTCGTAAGGATAAAAATGACGACATGGCCGTCAGGAGGCGGGATTAACAAGCAAAGCACCAATCAGAGTGCAGACATTATGATTCAAGCCAATCAAAAATAAGGCTGGAAAGTGGGCGGAGCTTCCCCCACTATACTGTATACACCATCTCTCAATGAGACAGCGCATGCGCTGCCTAGTCGAGACCTAAAAAACAGAGGGAAGCTCGGATCTGTGAGTTTACAAAAACTGCCGGGAGGCGCGCGCTGGCTAACTAAGCAGAAGAAGTGACCAATCAATAGGAAATGAAATCCAAGCAAAAACAATTTCACGCAGAGAATATCTGAATAGAAACAACGAACTGTGTGATTTTTCTCTTTATGCTCCCGAGGGAGAGGCTGACATATTTCTTAAAAGCAATTAAAATCAGTATTTACAGAGCCAGTTGCGGTGCAGTAATTGTAACGCACCGCAGGTAGAATGGAAATACACAGGGAGCCTCGTGTACATATATTGGGACTGACAATATGCGCAAAGACTCACTCTCTTAAGGACAAAATAAAACGCAGAGTTCAAAACTGTTTTTAAATTGTAAACATATTGGGACTGACCTGATGATTGGACATTTCGGATCTTCCAGCTATTAAAATTGTGAGTGTTCTTCCCGCATCCATTAAAGCCCGCTTGGTTTCAAACCTAGAATAAATGTTCTGAGGGCAGACTGGCACCATCTGAAATCCGCTCAGTATCACACCGTGGTTGGCAGCATCATCGGAATGCGCTGAAAGTGCGAAGGAACCTACAGATGCCAGATTCTGGCCATGGCACACATGTTGGCATCACAGACGTGGGGCGCAATGAAGCACTGATGCACTGCAAGCTGTTGTGAAGCGACCCCCATGCAGCGAGGGAGCGCTCTCGAGTAAAGGGACAAGCTCTGGAGCAAACAAGACCACGGTGGGAGGCACAGAGTGAGTACAACCAGAAGGTGGGCTTTCCCTCACACCTGGGGCACTCATGGGGAACTCCCCGAATACATTGTCCCAGAAGGTACCAAGTGCAGAGCCGAGCAGCAAGGCTGAGCTGCAGCTGACTCTGACTAGACGCCCTTACATGCCAATCATTCATTTATTCATCGGGGGCCGCAAAGACTCTAACAAGTGTTTGTCACGTCAGCAGAGTGAGTGCCCACTGAGCACACCGGAGCGCAGGTGGCAGGACTCAGGGCCCCGGCCAGATATCAGTGAGAGCTCTGCTACAATAAAGGTGGCACTCAGTTTACTGCTTTGTTTCAGATCAGAGCTTGCATATAATGCAAATAAAACAGAAGATACGACCTCCCTCGTAGGTATTAGTAACCAAACGGCTCTTGGAATAGGTAGCCCCGGCTGTTAACAAGGGGGCGGGGGGAAGGTGGGTCCGAGTTCCTACAGCTACAGCCCTGCCCAGGGTGTGTAATGTAGAACAGGCAGCATTTTGGCAATAAAGCGCTCACTATCAACCCTGCAAGCTGTCGCGGCTCGCAATACTCGCGGAAGGAGGGGGGGGGGTCACGCGGGGTTTCGCGCGGGGGGGAAGTTAAAATGTAAAAAAAATGAAAACTTTCCCAATCCCGGTCCCGCGCCGCCTCTGCTCCTGGGCCGGTCCGGAACAGCTACAGGCATGCTCCCTCCCCTCCTATAGCCAATCACAACGCTGGAATGGCAGCGTTATGATTGGTGAGGAGTCCCGGGCGCCGCCCAGCCGGGCACCAGTAGGGAGGCCATTTTCTCTATTCATAGAGAAAATGTAGAGTGTGCATGACTGCTTTGGTCGGCCCCAGGGCCGACCAAACAGTCAGGGCACTCAGAGTGGTGCAAGCCACTCCTCCCCGACCCGCCCGCCCCCAACCAAGCATACTCTCCCGCCCGCCCCCAACCAGGCATACCCCTGCTGTCTGACTGCGAGAAAGCAGTGTGGCGGCGCTCCAACGCCCTAATGGAGCGGCCGCCACTGCTTTGCAGGTTTGTAAATGGTCAGTATGGAAGTAAATATTCTACTAATCACTGCTTGTAATAATATTGCTTAGGGTGGGCTAAGTGTAACTGACTGGATTTTTTAGATTTGGTCGCCATTGTGTCTACTTTCATATCCTACATGATAAAAGATTGCTGAGTAAATTATGAGTGGAAAGCCATATTTTGATCTTAAACCCTTCCAAAGTAGACATTTCAGGAGAGACGGACACCATTCTTATGGTAAAAAATGAGACTTAGGAATTAAAATTTAAGGGGGCTACCACACCCACACTTTCCCCTCTATGTAGATCCTCTCTGGTATAATGGAGGCTTCTCATTTTATTTGCAAACCATAGTACAAGATTCATACTTTAGTTTTGCTTCTTAAAGATTTGCAAAGTCAAACATCTTTACTTTCTGCTTGTAAGATGCTGTTCCAAATTTTAGTGGCAGACCTGGAGCTGCTGATGTTTGAAAGCCAGTTGGTTGTTTTAAATTCGTTAACAATCTGGCATTTATCATGGTTCTTTCATTTATGACGTGTATATATGCATAGAACCAGATCATAGAAACTTGTGCACATGCAAAAACAGGGCAAATGCATGTGCACCAGTTTTGCTGCTTGTATGATACAAAACCAAGCAAATGGAAAATATGAATCAAACATATTTCACATATTTTTGGTTTATTTTATTTTTTTAAATGTGGACGAAATACATTTCCTTGACCACTCAAAAAATAAGAGGGTCTGCATTTGAGTCCCACACAGGTTGTTCCATTTTTATGGCCTAGTTCGGAAAAATAGGAACTATCAAGTGGCTTAATTTTTTCTTTTAAATGGATTATTTGTCAAAATATCTACAACTATGTAAAAGGTATAGTTGGTTGCCTTATGCTTCTGGCATTGTTGTGTGGAAAGTGCTAGGTTACAATAGGCCTTACTGACAAACTGAATTTGGAGTATGTTTAGTTGTACTGCAGTAGTTTTACCCAAGTACTACAAAATGCTATCTGCATAACTTCTCCGCCTCATCTCGCCTGTCTTTTATGTGCGGAGATCTCCACTCCGACTACAGAGATCTGCACACGTAAGTATGCATTTTGTTGTAAATGGAAGGGACAGACAGGAGTGGATGGAAAATGGTGAAAAAGTAAGGGGCTATGGAAGGAGGTAGGAGGAGTTAAGGGAGGGTGAGCCCATTGGTATTCTCATTGACAGATCTATAGTTACTACAGCCAAAAAATGACCCAAAAGCTCAGAGGTGGAGTTGGTCCAGCACTACATATGACCACTCAGTTGTACTGCAATGCCATCCCATAGAAAATAATGAAGATAGGGACCTAGAATATAAGCCTATTGGGAACTAATGTTAAAATTCATTTTCAAAATTACAAGTTTTTAAAACATATATATAAATTATATATACATTTTAAAATTATTTTTATTTCAAATTACATTGAAAATTATAATATAAATAATATTTTATTTTAAAATAATTTATTGTCTGTTTTAAAAATGTAAAAGTGACTTTAATTGAAAAAAATAATTAAATTAAATTAATGTTTTACATAATGTTTAGTGACTTTGTATGCATAATAAATACATACAAATATTTTATTTTAGGTGGGTTAATTTAAAAAAATATATAAAAAAAATATTTGAATTTATTATACTTACATTTATAAAAAATATCATGGAAAATTTAGTTAATAGCGCTGTAAAATTTTAAAAATAAAACTACGTTTAAAATGCAAGTATAACATTATTTAACATACAAAGGGGCAGATTTACAAGAAACTGGCGCATCTGTATAGATGCGTCAGTTTCCCTGCGCCTGCCTGAAAACCCTTGCGCCAATATAGAAGCGCCGTATTTACAATACGGCGCACTATGGCGCAAGGATTGATAGATGCGTCAGACATACTGACGCATCTGTTGGCGGAAAAGTCACGCATTGTTGGAGTCGTGTCGCAAGCACGACGCAACTCCAGCAATGCGTGTTGCGGCCTATTCCCAATACACTGCGTCACTCCTTACGCCTGCTTCAAGCAGGCGTAAGGTTTTGACGCAGTGGCGTCCTAAAAGTCACGCAGTGAAATCTTGTAGATTTCACTGCGTCACTTTTACGAGGCTTTCCTGCGTGGGAACGCCTACCCTGCATACATTATACCTGACGCAGGTATAATGTCACGCAGGGCTTTACAACGTGACGCATCTCCCTAGATGCGTCACGTTGTAAATTTGCCGCATTTTTTACGCTGCCGTTGCGTCACAAAAGTGACGCAACAGCAGCGTAAAAGTGACGCAAGGGGCTTGTAAATCTGCCCCAAAATTGTTAACATATTTTTAAAGCTTTAAGAAATGTTTATACATTTCTCTATGCTTTATCGTAGGAAGATCTCTGATTGTGGAGGTCTCACCCAGTGTGCACAATGTAAAATACAGTCAAAAAGTCAATGCTACTAACTTTACAGACGTATTTGACCTTTTTACTGAATTTATCCCGTTTCAAGGAGTGGAGGAATGCAACTCTACACTTTTGAATAACTTTACCCTCGTAAATTGTGGACAGCCAAAAGTAGTAATGTTATTCAAAAGTGTAAGAGTAGCTTTACATATGTAGATTTATTCAAGTATAAAGTTACCTTTGTGAATGTCTTGATACTTACATTGTTTTGGGTGTCTGTTGTAAGAAGTTAAACGTGATACCCAAAAGTTTAACGTCAATCGCGGGTCTGTGCTTCGTACTTTCATCTCTCCAACAGGCCTGTCACCAGCACTTATCGTTGTCTTGGTGGTTATAAAAGATTATGGTAAAAAAGCAAGTCAAAGAATACGTTTGCCATACTCTACTTACTCTTGCATGCCTGTGAATTGTCCCCAAAACATCAACATTTGGGAATAAAATGAGGTCAGGAGGGAAGTCCGTCACCCAAAGCAGGCAATAACCTGTGCCTATAAATGCAATAGAAAAGGAACTAATGCTCAGTTGGAATGCACCTTAATGCCAGATTGTTTACGGCAGCAAAAAAAAAAAAAAAAAAGACCACAAGAGGGCACCAGCATGTTATAAATTAGCTCAAAAATATATGCTTAGCTTGGTGAAGAAGAATCTTCGAAAGGGAAACTTTCATTTTGGCACAGGGATCCGAAATTACTTTCACAGAGCTGGAAGAACTGGTAATACTAGTGTTGCTTTTCGTTTTACAAGATTTTTGGCTAGTGAATGTATGTTTAGGGCTTGTTATCAATACGCATGGATAATTTTCAGGTGTTTGGTGCACATTAGACTGCTGAGCTGTTGTCGTGGCGGGCCCTGCGCGCAGGGCACGAGTCGGGGTACCACGCGGGTGGACGGCATCCCCCCACTTATTTTCCAGGGGGGACGCCGTCCCCCCTGCTTATCAAAACGCCGTCCACCCTGCGCTGCTCCTTCAAAATGCGATAAAGCACGCACAGCACGCACCGACCAAACCACGCATTTCCGGGTGATTGCCTCGGACTGCCGATCACCACGCCCCTGCACCTAGGCGTTAGGTTAACTTGCCCGCCTATATTTAGCACTACGACCTATCGCAGCTCTCGCTCTTTGAACCTGCCCCCACCCCTTCTTAACCTTGCCGGGGACTCGGACCTACCAGTAGAACAGAGACGATCTGCGACCAATCAGTGGTCATAGCAGACGTCACTGGATGGGTGTATCTGCAACTCAGCAGTCCCGCCCTCGTGCTCCATGCCCTTTATTTTTCGGGCTTTTCTTGCTCTGGCTCCTTCCCTTTTTGAATGTGACCGGATCCGGATATCGACGCGGCTCGCCCTCCCTTCCTGGCCTCGCCTGCTGCCTGACCTGCTTGAGACTTCCCTTCCTGCCTTCGCCTGCTGCCTGACCTGCCTTGTTTTTCCGTGGCATCTACGACCTACATCGTCACCTAGGAAACCGTTTTCGTCTTGGCGACGTTGGCGACAGTTTCACTTGTAAGGTAAGTGTTCAACAAGCACCATGCAGACTGACGAATTGTAATGCAGTGTGACTTTCTGTTGGGAACTCCGCCAGATTTTGTTTTTGCTTTAGAGCTTACTGCTCAATAAGTGACTCGCACTACAAAACAGCCTCTTCTGCTGACGTGGAGTGAGGGAGAAAGAAGGGGGGAATGAAAGCTGCGAGATTCAAGGAATGTTCCTCCCTTGGAATTCAAAAATGCGTGCGGAGGAGGCGAAGGCTTCTAGGAAAAGGAGACACCATAGTGTAGGTTCAAGAGAAAGAAGGAAGTTACCAGGGAATTAAATGAAAGAGGATGCTTAACGTAGCTATGCTACTTTTGGGACTCTCAGAAGGAGTTCAACTTTATGTTGCCCATCTTTTGCTACTGGACATCGTTCACCAATTACTTGGGAAAGTCGTGATTTTGTCATGTTTCGCTATGTGTTGCCTTAAACATTCACAATGTCCACTACCCTCCCCTCTCGCAGCAGCACTCCTCCCCACCACTCAATGCCTTCTAGTTTCTGCTACAGGTTCCTTAGGGAGGTTGAATCCTAGCCTTTTACTGGTCTGGAGTCCCTGTTTCTGGAGCACGCAATTTTCACGAGAGTGGTGAATCATCCTACCCCATGCTATGTCCGCGATTGGTCTCTAGGTGGCGCCGGTGTGTGCGTTTGTTGAGTGCTGTATAATAAGCTTGGTTGACATTGAATCAGGTGATATTAGGTGTGGTACAGGGTTAGTTAGAGAAGGATTTGCTAGCGGAGTTATTCTTTGGTGTGTCGTGGTCTGGTTGAATATGGTGGCAAGGTTTGGTAAAGACACTTTGGCATATGGTAACGGACGTAGATGACAACACCAACATTAATAATTGACATTGCTCCACCGGTAAAACATAAACAAAGCAAGCACGCACGCACACACACACTCTCTCTCAAAAGCATGCCATTTATTCAATACACTAAAAAACGCACACCACGTGCATGGGCACATGTATGACACTGCAGTAAGTGATCTCAGTCTAATCATTTTCGGTTCATGCCTGGCCACACATAAACCCCCGCATTCTCTGGATTATCCCCTATTGAAATTTTAGCATGTAAAAACGGCAAAATTTAGGGGTGGAAAGTCCTGTTAAATATCGTTGAATGCCGTATTTCTGTGATTTCGTTTTTGACCATTAGTCCAATGAGAGTCAGCCTGGTGGGGAGAGGCAGGGGAGGGTGTCGCCGTGACTAAGGGCAAAGGGGGAGGGGCACACACAACAAACAGAAAAGACGCTCTCGTGTGTATTTGCTTTAAAATTCCCGTGTACCATGGCAGTGACCTGCAGTACCTCTGTTCCCTCACCCTTCCTGTTGTACCTCACAGCAGATGTAAATGAAAAAATAAAAAACACCCGACACATTTCCTCAGAAAGCAGCTAACGAAGGCGAAGCCTCTGCGACCTAAACGTTACATGTGTCGGTTCTTCACCCCCATCCTTATTTGTGACAACTGTTTTTTTATTTCCTATTCTCTTTATGACGATTGCTTTTTTTCTTCTTCTAAGGTCTGTTTTCTCTACGCTTTCTGCAGGGGAGAGGAAAAGAGTGGAGAGTAGTGTTGGCATCTCCCTTCAGAGTGTGCTGTGTCTGCCTTGCATGCACTCTCCCTTGTGCGCACAGACTGATAGTATTAGCAGGTTTTCGAAGAGAGAGCTGTGGACAGTCTTGCTTTTAGTTTCAGTCGTAATGCGAGGATGAGTCGGATTAGCTTGACCAGTTTATTTTGAAGAAGCACTCCTCTAACCACTCCATACATCACACACCTTGGGGGAGGGGGACCCCGGCTAACAAGAAAAGGCTGATAATTGTCGCACGTACGAAAGCAAAGCCTCCTCGCAGACACGCTGGGTCAGTAATAATATGATGACATGTAATTATTAATGGATTAAATTTGCACTTGAAGCCCGGAGTGAACCCGCTGGGAAGGCCAGCAGCGAGTCCCTTCGTTCCTCTCTTCAGTCAGCTGGTCAGCGGTCAAGAGGTGATATGATTTTTTCCAGTTTTCAGGATACATAGATACAACTTTTGTAGGTTTTTTTTGGGAGCAGAGTTGCCTCTCCACCTTCCTGTCTCGTGAGTGCCATTTTTATTTAATATCTTGTCAAACTGTACATTTCAATATTTATTTCACTGATTGACGCGCACTCATACTTTGCTGTCTGTCGAGTTTTAGCTATTTAAGCTGGCAATTATTACATAACAATCAATCCACTGTAAATACCAGCATTATACCATAAATGTATGTTGACATATGCCATTGTTTAAAGAAATGTCATCCTGTTTTTTATTTCCATGCTGTCCAGCTGCTGGCCTATAATTCATGAAAGACAGCACGGAGAGTCACTTAAAAGTAGGGCAATTTTCTGTATTTATCCACTTTTAAAAATAAATGCAGGCAGAAAACACATTGTTTTCTGTCTGTATTTATCAGTGAAAAATCCTTAAACTGAACACGGGAGCCTTACACATAAGCTTCCTGAAAACTTGGCAGCTATTTGTATTAATTCGAGTTATGCACTATTATCCCATCACTTTGCGACATGGAAGGCCAGCCTAAC
Organism: Calotriton arnoldi; assembly: GCA_963921515.1. Taxonomy (NCBI): domain Eukaryota; kingdom Metazoa; phylum Chordata; class Amphibia; order Caudata; family Salamandridae; genus Calotriton; species Calotriton arnoldi. The sequence goes on from CAWUFW010005542.1 coordinate 742,719, forward strand.
TGAAGTACACCATACCTACCTTGCATGGGAATCATTTCAACCCATTTTGTGCAGCTGCACTTGCCACAAGCCTGTAACATAGCTTGAGGGACTGCATCTTTTGCTTTGCTCTTGACCAATTCTCCTCCACACATCATGCATGACCTTTCCAATTGACTTTCCTCTTAGTTCCCTAGTGGAATTGTTGTTAGGGCAAGGAAGCATGGAGGTTTCTAAGTTTAGGGTTAAAAATGATCTCTTTTGAAAGGTCGCAATGCAGTCATTAAAGGCAACCTGCTGTGCCGCCAACATCCAAAAGCGCTTTAACCTCTTCAAATATTAAAATTTGGGTGCTCAAGATTGATTGAAATCTATGGAATGCCTCAGAACCGTTTCTAAGGAATGAATGACCATGGCAGCAGGATGCCACCATTCCTTCAACTATGAAAATGCTTAGAGTTGCCTAATGTGGAATATTTTATTTGCACTACAGCTTACAGTATCTTATCTTATCTAAATGATTTTAGAGCTGAATTTAAAAAGTACCTTATGAATCAAGAATAATTTAGTCAGAATAAAGACTTGTACATAGGTTTTTATACTTGTTTTATTTCTTTTTTTTTTAAATATATTTTCATTTCTTGGGACGTATTTGTAAAATACTTTGTTATGCATTGAGCCTAGAAACTAGATGTTTTCCTTGTACTGAGTCTGCATAAACAAATGCATAATAAAACGACGAGGGGTAATGAAGAAAACCCCTGTGCTGCCCCCCCAAAGACCCCTTGTTATGCTGAATTCCACTGTGCCTGCCTTTATACGTGCTGCTTGCGTTTCACGACAAGGGTTCATTCTAATCCATTATCCATCATAATCAGATTAACACAATGTTCTGGTCTGAGGAAACACGGCTTTGGTTGGACATTGTAATAAACGCGTCCATAAGATTTCTGGTCTTGTTTGTGTGCATTCTAAAATATATGCAACAAAACAATCAGAAAAGTTAATTGAATAATTGCCCAACGGCAATCTTGAATGCAGGCTTGCGTCCATTTATGAGCTATTAATGGCCGTAAATCTGTGCATGATGGATGACGTACGGATGTTCAGTGCAGTCCCATCCTAAATTGGTGATTAGTTGCATTAGCAAAAAAGAAACCTCTTTGGGATACGCTAATTTCTCAGAAATCATTGAATTCCCCTGACTCGTTAGCTATTCGCTATGGCGATGCTGACATTTCTCAGGCGCATGAAACCGGGACTGATTTGTATCGTCTGGGGGCGCAGGAAGGAAGGGGAAGCCCCCCTGGCAGGATGGAGCTGGGATAGAGGGAAATAGATGTGTTGACAAGCTGCGCCTCTGCAAGTGCGGTAGGGCTGGGGCACAGTCCGTTTTCTGGCTTCCCATAAGGCTAGTATTTATTAAAGGGTGTTAGGGCTGGGGCAGAGTCAGCCATTTGTGATTTTACTTGGGCTTATGAAAGTCGGTTATGATTAGTGTCGAATTAGCACCCACCAACACCCATATATCCACCCAGATCCATCCACCATTCATTCGTCCATCTACCCCACCAATTCAGCATCCATTCATCCATCCACCCCTCTAAAACCTTCTCTATTAATTCCCCACTCTTAATCTACCAACCCATCTAACCATACATCCATCTGTCGATGCATACGTCCATCAGTCCGTCCCAAACAATAATAACAAAAACATCAAAATTATTTAACATACTCAAGATAAATAAAACCGTATGTTCTTAAAAAGCTCCATGCCAAATTGTGTGCGAGGAAATCAGTAAAGATTGAAAATAAATTCAAAACCATAGAGGAAATCAGTAAAGATTGAAAATAAATTCAAAAACATAGATTTCAAATGTTCCACAATGTTAACTGTTCTGTTGAAAGATACCTTTGTTGCATTCAGTTCTCATCAACCTTTTATAGTGCAGTAGAAGACAGTTCTTATGTATGTTCTGCCAAATATAAAGCAGGTTAAAATGTCATCACTGCATGTGTTACCTGCACAATATGGAACTTGTTTAAATTACAGAGTAATGCTGAGCGTTATGAGAAAAATAAAGGAGCATGGACATTATGCTTAAATTATGAACAGTCCATGTAATTAACGACTTAACATACAGGGGGTCAGCCTAATACCTTATAGTGAACGTGCCTGCACTAAAGTGGTGTGCCAGTAAATAAATGTGAAAACTGATATTCGCCTTAGCGTAATCATGTAACATTCATATCCAAACACCTGTTTGCTTTCCCCCACCTACACACTCTGGGGGATATTCACAAGAACGTGCGCTAAACATCTCCAAAAATGTTAACGCAACTTCAAACATCGCAGTCTATCGCGGGAAAATAACCCTGTGTTAACGTGGAATTCACAACACGGCGGTATCATGCGATAGTCTCCCGAAAACGCGGACAATGTCCGCGATACAACAACCGCGACGGTGATAAAAACCCAAACCCCAACGCAAAAAAACATGCGATGGGCCAAACCACGATGAGGAAATCAGCGATAAGCAGCGCCAGGCCTTCAATACACACACGGCAGGCGGGAAAATCACTACAAAAGTAGAAAAAACACACAAACACAAAATAAACAACACCGAAGCACCATGGAGGCATCCGGAGCAGGCGCAGAGGACTAGCGGAACCCCACAAGCACCCCTGATGCCCAGCCTGGGACCTCGGGGACAGGGAAGGACAAGAAGAAGAGGAAGACTAAGTTCAGTCCGCAGGAAAACAGGATCCTGGTCACGGAGGTGACGGAACACCATCAAGAACTGTTCGTCACCTCCAACGTGTCATTGGGCACCAAAAAGGGAATATGGCGGTCCATCGTGGACAAGGTGAATGCCGTCGGAGAGCACAAGAGGTCAGTGGGCGAGGTCAAGAGGCGATGGATTGACATCAAGCGCAAAACCAAGGAGAAACTCGCAGGCAACCAGAAGGCAGCAATGCAGACTGGAGGTGGGAGCCCAGCGCCACAGCTGGAGCTGAATGACATGGAGGAGCTGGTGTCGACAGTCATCAGTGTGGAGACTGTGGCAGGAGTCGGGGGACCGGACACTGCTCGACATGACACAACACAACAGCAACAGGGTGAGTAACCACCAGGTACTGGGGGGACGGGGGAGATGGCCACAATGGCACACATCCACAATCAAGCAGAGCACAGTGCACACCCACAATGACTCTGGATCATGGCCCTGATCTACAGACTGTCACAATGTACAATGCCATGCTGTCTGAATGTGAACATGTACCATGCGGCTACATACATGTGGACACATTGTAATACAGCATCTCCCCTTCACATTGCAGAGGCACCGTCAACACCTCCTGCAGAGCAGTCCCAGCCACTCTTCACTGATGACGAGGAGGACACCCCCAGCATCGACACCCAAGCCCTCCAATACATCATTGACATCATCCGCAACTCACCTCCAGGATCAGGGCAGCCCAGCTGCATCGAGGAGACCCCACCCACTCCACAAACCACCCAGCAGGAGGCACCCACAACCCCGGCTGTCTCCCAAGACCCCCACGAACAACATATGGCCTTCCAATGCCGTGTGCTGGAGGGCCAGAGGGAGACGGCTGAGCAGGTGCAGGTGGGGTTCGACCTCATGGCTACCAAACTTGACGCCATCCATGGGTGTCTAGGTCCCATCAGGGACCACCTCCTGTCCCTAACGAACACCCACGGGCCGCTCCATGGTCTCCAACGAGCCCTGGCTGACATAGCTGGAGTCATGACTCGGAGACAAGAACACCTGTCCGCTCGGAGTGGCTCCAGCGATCCCAGCCGTGAGCTGGCACACATGCGGAGGCTCATGGAGGACATGGTGCGGATGGAGGCGGGAAGGATGGCAGCCACTGCTGCACATCAGCAAAATGTAGCTGGGATCTACCATGCCCTGCAGATCCTCATCATGGCATTGCTGCCACAAGGCGTGGCGCAGATGAATGCTGCTGCTCCCACACCATCCACATCTCCGCCCCCTGGTGTATCAGTGCCTCCCAGTGCGGCAGGCGTCTCCACTCCGGCACCTGATGTGTCACTGCCACACAGTGCGGCCGACAATCCACCTCCCGCCCCTGATGTGTCAGTGGCACACAGTGCCGCAGCCGGAACTGCAACACCCACAGGTGGGGCAGAGGACACATCCGAGGACGAGGACGTGGATGGGATTGAGATCAGAAGGAGGAACTAGCATTCATTTCCGCCACCTGGCCTGTTGCTGCTTGGTGCCGCACATAGCCCCATGACCTTCCACTGACCCCCGATACACTCTGCTGCACTCACCTTGGACCGTGACATGGACTGCCATATCCTGTTTGGTGACCAATGACACGGCGACCAGACTGCGGACTGTACCCTTCCTCTTCCGCAGTACTTGTCATTCCCGGATGGACTCTGGCTGGCCCTCCACGGGCCCATATTGTGAAGTGGGGTTGGCATGGCCCTGTACTGCTCCAGCTGCAAAACTCCACTGGATGTGCATTAAACATTCAACACACTGCTGTGTCATGTCTTTCATCATTCATGTATGAATGTGTGGATGAATGTAGGGACAGTGATTCCCCCTAACGTCAATGATGCTCATCTAGTGGGATTCCAGTCACAGTGTGCTACATTTCCGATTGCGTTCCGGGTGCCGTAGACACTACAACAGGGACACACGCATTAGTCGCTTCCTTGTCCGGACATGGACTGAACCACGCCCAGAGCCCCCGAGTCATTGTTGCAAGCCCTGCGCTGGTCCGGCGTACGCCAGGCCAGACCACTCCGCTTACGCTCCGAGGGGGGGCCCACATAGCTACATGTCGCAGGTGTACACGCTAGTGGTCTGCAGGTCACTGGTCTAGTTGTCAGCATGTCACGGCCACTCCCTGAGGGCAGGTTTGCACACACACCACACCCATCCGGCACAGGCGTCACAGGCCATGTGACCCCGCCAATATAAGAGGCCGACAACGTCACATTCCCCACTGCCGGTGGTGACTGGATGACGGACGTTCCATGATTCTCAATCATAAAGGGCCCATGAGTTGTTGCACACAGGGTTAGTCGCACCCGAAGCCATGCGGCCGTCACGGGCCTACCACCACGTGGTGCTGACTGGGGTTGCACAGGGTTAGTGGCACCCGAAGCCTTGCGGCCGTCACGGGCCTACCACCACGTGGCGCTGACTGGGGTTGCACAGGGTTAGTGGCACCCGAAGCTTTGCGGCCGTCACGGGCCTACCACCACGTGGCGCTGACTGGGGTTGCACAGGGTTAGTGGCGCCGAAATTGCTGAGCGGGTGTGCAGCCTGCGATGATGACGTGTGCACTGATGTGGTCTCTGCCATTGATGCCTCAGGACTCAGCGTCATGCGTGGGACCTGCTGGGCCGCGGTGCGGGTCCGCATGATGTGGAGCATGCCATGGTGGCGGGACCGGGGCCTGGAGCTTGCACGGGCACGTGGTGTGCCCACTGGTGGACACACCGTTGGTGGCAGGTGAGCAGTGGGGCCTGGGTGCGCAAGTGCGGACAGCCAGCGCTGACCGGCGGGAGGGGGTAGGGTGCGGCTGCATGTGTGCGCAGGGACGGACAGGCGTTGTTGCCGTGTGCAGTGAGATGGACTCTGCCATGATTGACTCTGGCCTCGATTGCAGACCTGGTGGCTTGCAGTGTATACCGGCACGTGGTTGGAGACACACCGTTGGCAGCAGGTGAGCAGTGGTGAAGAAGTAGAAAACCTTCTAAGGGGTTCACTGATACACCTGGTCCTTTAAAACCAACAAAGAAGAAATTGGCACGGAAGCTGTAATATAAAACAATGCATTTATTAACCTCACATGAGGGAGATTGCGTCACACAGTACCCTCAGGCCGCTGTAGGAGGCAGTCTAAGGAGTACAGAGAACAGGGGCCTTATATATATGCATTTGTTACATAGTCAGCATAAAACCAAGGGGAGGTCCTGGCACATACAAGCATGCTTATTGACTAATATGGGTATACAAAATTTGCTTGCTCAACAAAGTGGGAGGGGAGACTAAATTGCTTACATCAGTAAAAATAGCCTGACAGTTCTATACTAGGAGCAGGTGCATTCTACCAGCTAGGCCTTTCTGAGCATGTGCAAGGCTCTGGAAGAGGGAAAAAGTACATGGCGAGCACATGGCTAACTAAAATGGCTGCCAAGTACAAAATGGCTTTCAGCTCATGCTAACATCGATTCCTGCAATCTTTAACAGATGGTCCTTTTAGCATGAGCTAAAGACATTCCTATGATCTAGAAGGAACATAGAAAATATTTTGCACATTTTCTTCTCATAAATTCATCAATATCCTAATCCATTGCTAAGTGGGCATTTACATTCTAAATATTTCATTAAGCGGGTATATATAAGGTATAAGCAGGAGTACAAAGGGAACAGAGCATTGGGTCATAATTAACATACAGATAGCACGAGAGAGTAATGGCTATTATTACAAACAGAACCATCAATATTTTTCAACCCTAAGCAGAAAACAAATCCTAGAACCATCTAGTACAATTCTATGTAAAAAACATTTTCAATAGACTTTTCCAGTGTTTCTTTTATAAGGGCTAGAGTATCAATTAATATACTCAAGGAAAGGGCAAAGTAACATTTGTTAACTGCTCAGATGCACGTTTCTCCTGCAGAATAAACATTATTCCTAATGCAAATATTAAAGCAGTCAAACATATTATTCCAAAAACAATCCTGGCTCCAGGGGACCAGGAGGACCACACAGGGTCATAGGATTTAGGACGAGGAGCCGCAAAGGGCTGCTCCTCCTCAAAAATGGGACGACCGAAAGGGTACATTGCTAACAAAAAGAAGTCCTTGGGAAATTGAAGCCGCTGTACAACCAGCCAGAGGGGAGTCTTCTCCATGTGTCCGTTTGAGCCTCACAGGCAGGCTCTTATTGTTCCCACGGTGGAGCTGCACAACTCGCAACTCAAGAATCACGGCCCAGTTTGAGAAGAAAAAGTCTTTCAACGATCCTGTCCAGTGTCTCAGGCAGTGCACCAGTTTTCTTCACTTTAATCTAACAGGCACCAAGGGCACAGCACCTGTACCCTAAACTCAAGTCCTTCCCTAACTCCTGTATTGCTCCGCTGGCGCACTGCTCTTTTGTTGGGGCCACAAATTGTACCCAGTGTGCTCAGGCATCTCTTGATCAACAAACAAAGGTGCAAACTTTCATTCACTTTGGGACCAGGACTCAGAGGCCTGAAGCAACCTTTGTTTCAAAGGGGGTCACCTCAAGCAAAAGCCTCCTTGCCGTCCTTGTCGGTCTATGACTCTCTCAGCTGGGCATCAAAAACTTGATCCACGACTTCTCCTTTCTGATTTGTGACCCCGTCTTTCGCCCAATACAGTGGCAGGGGTACACACTTCACATCCCAGTGCTTCCGCCTTCACTGAGGTCCTAGTTGCCAGCAACGCCTGTGCTGGTTACCTTCACCTTGGCTTCAAGCTGGACTGGTGCTGACTCCCAGGCTGGATCTGATGTCCGGGCCCCTCTGGCAATGGTTGTAGGGCAGCAAATATCTATTGGTGGACAGAACAAAAGGTCTTTAGACAAGGCATACAAATAATCTATCAACCGAGAGGATAGTCTCAGAATACTTCCTAGTCTTGGGGCACCCCATATATTAGCAAGGCACCCAAGAACCACTTCATCTATCTGAGAGTAAAAACCCTGGACCTATTACACTATTTGAAGCAGCTAAGGAAGTCTGTGTTCATTTACTAAATTCTGAGGAAAAGAGAAAAACAATACAGACATACTCCAAATCCTTACATTTGTGTATTCCTATATTATTCATCTGAAGAACCCTCAAGAAAGGGAAATTCTTAGAACAAGCAATAAATAAGCTTGTGTTTCATAAATCATAACCTTTCACTACTTGTACAGGACTGCAGACACTTCTAAAATTATTTCTCTTTCATAAAGACACCTACATTGTATCCTTAGGACCATGCTCTCATGTTATAGGTGCAGCAGGAAAAATCTAAAACTGCTAATTTAACAGGGATTCTTATTACATAAAGAACTAAAAAAAACTTCAACATAGTGGGTACATAAATTTCTCCAGCAGAACATGTTGTGACAAACAAACTCCTATAAAACAATATTTTCCTTCAAAAATGTTTGCTGAGGATCACATGGGCGTCTTTCCTGCATTCTACTTTTCAGATCCAAACTATGCAACATCAGCTCTAATAAGGGCTGTCAGCTTATTTACACAGACTAGCTAATAAAAGACTAGCAATGCCCTTGCAAAACTGTATGTGGCATGAGAATAACATATAGTTCCTCTGAAAGGTCAAATAAGGGAACAGCAATCTAGACTACTCATCCTTTCACAATTTCATTTAGACAGGATGGGCAGTAACATAGCATATTTATTTATTCATTTTATTAATGCTAACAATTTTTAAAACAGTATTACTGAATGGCCAATTAAATGTCTCATGGCTGTTTCCTAGACAGCTTAGACAGGCTCAAAAGAGAGTGAGAAAAAGAGAGAAAACATACATTTGCCTACCCTTAATTTGCAGAGGAGCTAACCTCCTTCCCCCATTTTGACAGTAGGAAAACCTGAAAGCAGGTTTACCTTCTGTCAACACTATCTACCCCTATTTGTGGCAGCTGGGCACAAACAAACTTGTAGGAGGTAAATAGCACATTGAGCTAGCTAGAAAACATTAATAACCAACTACCAATTCCTTTAGCAATTGTACTAGTGTAACATGAGGGCGAATGAATGCAAACTAAATCCCATTGCCTCCTTATCTCAGCCCTTGCACAGTAATCTTTAAGCTAAAACCATTATTTTTATATACATGGCAGAGCTATGCTCTACACAGGGCCCACATATACCACTATCTTTCCTTCTGTTCATATGACTGCACAAAAACTTGCTTTTGCCAAAAATAGTAAGCAAAGCTTCTCTTTCTCTCCCTGCGCTGTCATCTCGTCTTTCAGAATTTTTCAGAGGCCGAAGTGTCAAAGCAAACCTTGCCCGTAGCCCTGCTAGGCTGCTAAATGTAGAACTCGACCTCTAACCCTTACCAGCTGTCCTATTTTGTGCAAGGCTTTTCCATGCGGCTTTTCCAATTCAAAGCAACTTATGGAGACTCACAGCTGAAAAGCAGTCCTGTTCCGTTCCTGTTTGCCAGTAATTTAGAGGTAGGATAATAACTTCTGCTGGTTTTTTTATACTTATTTTCATTTGTGTGCAGTGTGTGGTGTGCTTTTCTAGCAGTATAGAGGTCAGCTGTTTGTTCTATACTTGCATGTGTGCATTACTGAAGCCTAAGATCAGTTTGAAAACTGCTCTGAGTGGCAGAACTGCTTTTAAAAAGTAAATTTTGCCCAAATTCGACTTTGGTAGGAGGGGCACTTAAAAATGAATAACCCACAATGTCCACATATGAAAAGCAAGCCTCATTCCTTCCCTATTGCCTTTAAATGTATTCATTTATAACCCTATGCACAGAAGCCTTGCTTGAAACATGAAAATTCTGCGTCACTTTTAAAGGACAGTAATCATTTAACATCAGAACCACAGATGTGCTTATGTAAAAAAGCATTAAGAAAGGAAATCCCTACTTTCAATCTTTTCTCTGTTATCCAAAATAATGAAACTGTCTTTTGTAACTTTTAAAATCAGCAGTCTTGAATGCACGCCTTTATACCGTGTTTGCACTAACTTAAAATCTAGTTGACTCAGCAGTTTCCTTGTGGCTTGGGACCAAGAATAGACAAGTGTTGTTGACTCAGCTGTGCTCTTGACCAGCAGGCGTCAATTTCCACGCCTCTCTCAGGAGAAAAAAAACACCTTTTTCTGTATTTGTAATGTCCTAAAAGAGTTTAATCTCCGTTTGTTGTGTCAGACAGCTTCTTCTCAGTGAGACAGCTTAAACACAGCTGTTTGAAAGCTTTTTTTTTTTTCTAGCGTTGAAATGTAAGCACGGTCACAGTCTATTAAAAGTCAGGTATTTCAAGGCAGTCAAAATCTATCGTTTTGTAATATGGTGTTTATTTCAGCAACAACCAATTCACTCAGATGATGTGAATGCCTTTTAATATCTAATACAATGTATCTAAGGAGAATGCTGTAACATTTTGTATGTTAGTCCTAGTTATTGTAAAGCACACAATTTCGTTTTTGTCTTCCTTTCTATGAGGCCTATTTTATTCCTATTGAATGTGAATTCTAATTTATCTTTAGCAGTGTGGCAATTTGCACACATCCATAGTTTCTTACTCTTTCAATTTTAATGGTAGCGTGTAGCTATTTAGCATATATTACATAATTCATTTCTGGTTTTTAAAATGTAATTCATTCAATGATATTTGCATAACAGAATGATGACCAAAAAAAAAAACACATTGAGCTCATTCCAGACATTTTCAGAAGGGGGTCATACACTCAGAACACACAATACAGCGCGCTTAAGGCTAGCCATTCTTACACAAAGAGCGCAATCGCTACTCACTCACACAAGTACCACCGATCACAAACCACATAGACATTCAAACACACAATCAACCCACAAATCAACACGGAGGACAGAAACAAAAGACAGCCCACAGACTGTACTTAAACCAAACCTTGTAAATACTAATTGTAAGTCATATTTAGAAGAAAAGCTCTCAAAAGTAGTCTAAAAGACTGCACCAGAACAGCCCAAAAGACTGTTCCATGTTCAAGAAGCCAAAATACACCAAATTCGCCATTTTTGGCTGGCAGAACACTAAAAAAGCGCTCTGCATATCACCACTTATAAATGTTACTAAGTGCACAGACCAGGATCCTTTTTATGTACATATTTAGTTCCATGGGGTACTCAGTCACCAAGGAAGAAATACCTTTTTATACCTAAACCTATTTAGGTATCCCCTCTAGGGGAACCGGCTGAGTTCATTCAAGATTCACATTGGTACCTCCAAGAAAGCAGCACATTCTTCGATGTGCGCTTGAAACAGGCATGCCAAGAATATTGCAGCATATACAATATTATTCGCCAAGTGGCACTTAACTTAATGTGTGCCGTTCAAGTTTTCACAATTTAGAGAAAAATCTCCTCATTACCTGCCTACACAAATTGCAATTTACATATTTCCAATTTCCAAAGTCTTTGGCCAAACAAAACAAGTCAAATGTCGACTACCTTACCAAGCACAAATCTCCAGCCTTCCACTGCCAAGTTCTGAGTGACCTAACGGTCGTTTTTTAGAATACTCACACCAAAGAAGTTCTCAGTCGGGAGCGGCAAACACTTGGAGGATCAGATCAGGGAGACCAGAAATATACTGGGCTGGAAAGACAAACAATCTCCGTGCGCAGGGTACCTCCTCAGTAGATTCCTGTCCTGTCCCCCTCAGTAGATTCCTGTCTCCTGTCAAGACCACTCCCTTGGATAGCCGCTTCTCCGATGAGCCCCACGTTGGGCGCCATTTGAAGAAGTAGAAAACCTTCTAAGGGGTTCACTGATACACCTGGTCCTTTAAAACCAACAAAGAAGAAATTGGCACGGAAGCTGTAATATAAAACAATGCATTTATTAACCTCACATGAGGGAGATTGCGTCACACAGTACCCTCAGGCCACTGTAGGAGGCAGTCTAAGGAGTACAGAGAACAGGGGCCTTATATATATATATATATATATATGCATTTGTTACATAGTCAGCATAAAACCAAGGGGAGGTCCTGGCACATACAAGCATGCTTATTGACTAATATGGGTATACAAAATTTGCTTGCTCAACAAAGTGGGAGGGGAGACTAAATTGCTTACATCAGTAAAAATAGCCTGACAGTTCTATACTAGGAGCAGGTGCATTCTACCAGCTAGGCCTTTCTGAGCATGTGCAAGGCTCTGGAAGAGGGAGAAAGCACATGGCAAGCACATGGCAAGCACATGGCTAACTAAAATGGCTGCCAAGTACAAAATGGCTTTCAGCTCATGCTAACAGCGATTCCTGCAATCTTTAACAGTGGGCAGTGGGGCCTGGGTGCGCGGGGCGGCAGTGTCCCTCCCTCTCTCTCTCTCTCGCTCTCCCTTCCTTTCCTTCTTTCACACTCTCTCTCTCCCTTCCTTTCCTTCTCTCTCTCTCTCTCTCTCCCTTCCTTTCCTTCTCTCTCCCTCTCCCTCTCCCTTCCTTTCCTTCTCTCTCTTTCTCTCTCAGCCTTTCTTTCATTCTCTGTGTCTCGCTCCTTTGATGTGCGCATGACACACGTTCTGATTTTGTGCTTTATTTTCCAGGCTGTGACATCAAGATTGGCCCGGACGGATCCGACAGGAGTCTTCCGCATTGGTGTTTTGTGTTGTATTTCAATAAAGTTTTTGGTTGTTACTTCAATGATGTGACTGTTTCGCGTTCTTCTGACCACACGTGTGTTTCTTTTTGTCATTGTGCGACATCATGCACTTTTTGTGGCTCTTGTCGTGCACGGTATGTGTTTGTCCATGGGGGGCCCGGGGGGGTGCCTGGGAGTGGTGGCGGTGGGTGTTGTGGCCCTCTTGGGTCTCGGAGCTGCATGATCATTGGCTCCATGGCATCTGTGGGACTTCCGATGTGGCTCTGGGCTGGGCTCCCTTTCGTGCTGCAGGTAGTCGTCCTGCTTAACACCAGCAGAAGGCAGGTGTTAAATCCCTGATGCTACAGCGGCTTATCGCATGTTTTTGGTTCGCATCGCAGATCTGGCAGTTCGTTGTGAAAATGGTGCAGTGGTGTTTTTGTGTGTTTTTGCACGGGAACGCCTACTCTGCATCTCATTAGGGTTAGTTGGTGATGTGACCCGTGGGGGTAAAATTTGCGGCAGTTATCGCGGGAATACTGGCGATGTCTGCAGTTTGCACACGCTTGTGAATGGGGCATTAAATCTATCTCCACTTTTGATGCGTTAAGGTGGGGATAACTCGGCGATAAGTCCTTGTGAATATGCCCCTCTGTGTTGCTTTCCCCACCTGCAAGAACGTATTGTTTCTCCCAACTCACCCGGTGTTGCTTCCTCATCCTCCTATGTTGCTTCCCCACCTGCTTAAGAAAACCCTTTCGTGCATTTTGCACCAATTTGGATCTATAAATAAAAAAAAACTACCTGTGTCATTTTGTAGGAGCGCAACTACAGAAAGATGTGGCCGTATCATACGCTTTTTAAAATTCTTCGTTAGCCATGCTTCTCTGTATTGGGATGCAGTACAGCATTGCTAAAACCCACTAGCAAAGACAATAGGTCCCAAAGGAGAGACCTATTGAGAGCGGCAGCTCCTCCGCTAAGGCGGAGGAGCATCGCCCCACTGCTTTTGAGCAGGGAAAAATAAAAATAAAATGATAGTAACAAAGGTTATTATCATTTTATTTTTCCTACCTTCTCCCTGAGTTCCTTCAGCCGAGAAGAGGGCGGGGCCATCCATTCTGGCACATCAACACAGCCGCAGGAAGGAGGAGGATTGGTGGCACTGCTTCAAGTGCGAACGACAGTGAAAGCCCAGCCAAACACTCATGCGCACTTCGATCTCTCCACCCGATCTGTGCTTTACAGCTGGGTGGAGAACAAGCAGAGGGTCATAGACCCTTAGTGATCGCCCAACTTGGGTGCCTACATCAATCACAGTGCTGCTCTCATGCTGGGTAATACCAGCATGAAAGCAGCGTCTGGATTGGAGTAGGGAACCCTGTGGCATGCCGGGAGTCGAGGTCGAGGAGCAGAGGCCAGAAGAGCACTGATGCTGGAGAATGCAGGTAAGCATTATTTTTATACATTAATTTCCCCTTGCACTGCCCCCCTGCACTGCCCTCTCCCCACCCTGTGCTGCCGCACTTAAATGCCATAGCAGCCGCCACTGCCCATCGACTTTGCCAATGCCTATTTATTCTAACCCCCAACTGTTCTCATTATTCTATAATTTTCTTCCTCCTGATTTCCCCATTTTCTGCTTCTCTTTCTCTTCTCTGGGTGAAAGTTGGATGACAAAAAATAAGTCCCAGTCCTCAAAAATGAGTGTCCCTGCCCACCACCTGAAACCACCAGCACAAATTAAGCACTACAAACACGTCTAACCTTAGATCAGAATCTATTTGTGAACATTTACTATAAGCAGTGCGGCTTCACAATGCAAACAACTTATTTGGAAGCTTCTTTTGCCCACTGTCAAACATTGGTTTGCCCCTTTTCGTGTAATTGAAGAGATTTTTAAGTTGACTCCTGACAGGTGTGATATGTACAGCCAGTCATGTCCTTTAAAAGTGCACTAATTTGCAACCTGCTTCTTGTAATTTTACTTCTCCAATTATAGATAGAGTGCTAAAAGTAGCAGGATGCAATCAGATAGAAGTTAAACTTTAACTCCAAGATCATCACACTCTGGCTGCAGGAATCTGGGTCAGATGTACAAAGAACAGATTCACAAAAAGTGGTTGCAATTTTGTATTTCAATATTCATGTGGTAGGTTGCAAATTGCAACTTACTAATTAGATGCCATCACAAGGATGGTGGCTTGCTCATGTCAGCAGAACAACGTCTGTGATCGCATTTTAATATAGTATTTTTTGAACGCAGCTCATTTTCCTTCAAGCAAACACGCCTGCATTAAAGATTCTTTTTTTTTTTTTTTTTTTTTTTTAAAGTTTAAGGGTTGGCATTGCCCCTCTCTGGACCACTACTCCAAAACATTACATTTTGGTGGAGATGTCACATTGGACACCTTCCTATTTTGTTACAACCTTTTTTAAGGAGTTGGTGGCTAACAAATTGGCGGTCGCAAACAATTGACACAAAGCATTCAGAACCACTTTGGACTGCTAAACGGCTTCACAGATTAGACAGACAAATAATATATGGTGCTCGTACAGTGCCAACTGGGCACCTTTCACGGCTCCAAAATAATATTACGGGATTACATTGAGAGGGGAAAATGACTCTTGCGAAAACTAACCACCCGGAAACGAACAGTGACGAGAAAAGACAGATGTTTACCGAACACAACATGGAAGCTGCAAAGAACAGGTAGTTGCTGGCAGCAGAGTGGAAATTCTGAAAAGAAGGTCCATTCACTGAACTACCCCGGGTGGCACTATTCTGATTCTTGTTGTCTTTCTCCCCCCAGGGTCCCTCCCTCTCCTCAGCCTCAAGCGCCACCACGCACATGCAGTATTTTGCAACTAACTTCTAACTCCCTCACTCTGTGCAGATGGACAGTAAAGATAAATGCGTGTGTTGTTCTCCGCTATCTCTCATTCATGCCGATAGTGATATGTGTGTTTTACCGCAACTGGAAACAAGGGGCTCTCTGGGGGTTATTGTTTAATAAAGCGCCTCAGAAAATACTTTGTAGCACTTTAAGCCCTGGCAAGGGAGAAGACGGCGAGAAGTAAAGACGATGGGCAAAAGAACGGGGCAGAGAGATTCCAATGCACCGAAAGAGAATCGGAGAGGGGACGCTTCAGTGCGCTTCCGAGTCTCTTCTGAGACGGTGGCGGGAAGTCGCTGTGGAAATGCGGAGACTGAGGTAAAAGGAAACATTCACGTCCATAGTAGAGAATGCCCTTCAGTACTCCCCCCCACCCCACAGCCACGGAGCTTGAATGCTATAAATACAATACACCACAAACGTTAAGCACAAAGCACGCAGACCTGCTGTTAGACTGTCCAAAAAGGATTGTTTAATAAACCCCATAAATACCTGCAGTACTTCCAGGCGCAGGGGTGACTCAGCAGACCCCCATGGCTGGCAGAGGCGGCTCCGTTATGCAGGGGACCTGCTCGCGAGAGAGGATGGCACGCGGCAGAAGGCTACCTACGACGACATCCCAGGCACGAAGCACGGCGGAGACAAGGCTTCCCAAGACGGCTGCCCCGGCCGGCTCGAGCAGTCTCCGGTTCCTCCACTCCGCAGACACCAAGTCAGAGCGAGTGAGCTCACTCTCAGGCCGGGGCTTCTCTCACACTGCCAATTTACGTTTCCAGAATCCCCGAGGGGAGGAGAAAGTAGATGAGCTGCCTGTCAGCAGCCGCACAAGGGCACTCTTTGTCTGACGAAGGCTGGAGGCCGCCTAGCGTACAGAGGCGCACAGCAGCCCCGAGGCGCGCACACACGTGTGCAGGCGGACGATCACAGCAGAACACTGAGCATTCGGGCAGCCTGGGGCAAAGTAACAAGCATTGACAATGCAATTGGACTCGCTTTTACGCGGGACCTATTTAATTGAAAACGGGAGTGTGGGCGGGCGCGAGAAGGCACGAGCATGACCGGGAGTGCGCAGGAGGGGGACGTGGGGCCCCAAGAAGTTACGGACTGCGGTAGGGGGGGTAGGGAGGGACAGGAAGAAAGTAGTCTGCAGTAAAGGGGCCAGTAGCCATGGAAGGATACAAATGACTGACATGGCTGTCATGGGGAGGGACTAACAAGCTTAAAACCAATCGGAAGGCAGCATTATAACCTAAGCCAATGAAGAAGATGGGCCGGAGAGTGGGCGGAGCTTCCACGAAGCTTCCACACTATAGTGTATACTGCATGCCTCGCAGAGCGATGGCAGCGCATTCGCGTTGCAACGCTAGGCGAGACCTAAAAAGTGGCCCACTTTCGCGGGACGTGCACTTTCATGAAACAACATTTGGTTACTCTTAGAGGTCTAATTTGTAGAGAAATGTTTGGTAATTTTAGCATTTTAAAGCTTATAGAGCCAGTAACATTGGTAAAGACTAGGAGCACTGCTGTTCGGAAAACTGAGCACTTGCAGTCTTAACGCCCTGCACAATGTAGTTAGATGCTCTTTCCCAACCAGCTATGTCCTTGACTCTGATCATCATATAAATCAGAAATCTAGTACAAAGACAAGGGGATAGGGTAAGACTGGAATCTCTGGATAGAACAGTAAGAGGAAGAGCAGATCTGAACCTCTGCCTTGGAGAATAGAACCTCTAATGACAAACAGTAAAGAAATACATTTTTCATATCAGCCATAAAAAAATGTGCAAAACACTCAAAAGAAATTAAATCTAGCTCCCTCACAAATGTTGCAGTTTTCCCTGAATGTAAGTACCTTTTGCCGCCTTGTCCCCCCCTCCCCTGTTTCTTTGTGTGCACAAATCTAGTTAGACAGTGATCCCCAGTTCTGCTGGGCAGTACCAACTGGGGGCTGGGGGAAAAGAGGAGGGGAACAGAGAGGTGAAGAGACAGTATAATGAGAGAGAACTATAAATCAGGTAGTGATAGGTGTGATGGGGAGAGACATAAGGTTAAGACGGAAAGATTGGGTAGCCAGAAGAAAAGGTACATAGCTATAGAAGGAGGAAGAGGTAGGTAGATAATGAGTGTAAGAGATATAGGTCATACTTTATGGTCATAGACAAACACATGCAAACCTGCAAAGTGACCCTTCACTTTCCCAACCAGAATATGTATCAAATGCCACACATAATTCAGAAGAAGCAATAAACACCCTCTGTTCTCAGAATCGTGGTTCAAGTGACCTGCAGACAACTAGTGATATTGGGTTAAATATTCCATCTGAGTAACAATCCCTCACAGTTCTTCACATGCCCTCCATGTGTAAGACACATGCTGTGGCACCAAATCTGAAGCACGTTCTGTGGGCCTCAATTGCCAACAGCTGCTCAACTTTATAAAAAGCGCTTCACACTACATGGAATTTAATTTCTTTTTATTTACAGATTGTTTATTTAATTTTTTATTCCGCCAGTTCACCTCTTCCTCCTTCTCACTTTAGACGATTGCTCAGTGGGTTAAACACACTTTGCGGAGGTTGGAACCTGGAGTCCGCTAAAAGTTTCATCCTTCCCATGTGGATGAAATGGCACCAGTACAAAACACTGCTGCTTTCCTAGTACATATCCCTTCATGGTATCCGTACAGACAGCCCTGCAGCCCAGAATAATGCTCTTATGGGGTGCACCTGGATGGCTTCTCAGCACCCCCACAAAACTTGGAGGGGCTTATTTACAAGCCCCTTGTGCCACTTTTGCGTCATTTTTAACATGGGAAAAATGACGCAAAAGTGGCGCAAGGGGCTTGTAAATCTGCCCTGGAGTGTTTTGTAGCTCCCAGAAGCACCCTTTGTAGATGCAGATTTTGCAGGACGGTACAGCAATGTCTCCGGTCATGATGTGCACATCTTTGATGTTACTGGTATAGGTCTGGATGAGAAGACAGCGCTGTACCTTACAACAGCAAAGATGTGCAACTAATGAACAAAGAAAAAAAGATTACTATTCTACTTTTAACCTCTAATTCTGGGTTCCAGAGTAGCTTGCCACTCATAACAAAGCGCTTCAACTTGTCATCAGTGGTAGTAAGTGCTATATAAATACAATTTACAATATGTAAATTAAGCATGCGTTCTGGATGAAAGGCAGCCCTCAGTCTTAATTATGGTTTTGCATTTTTACAACTGCTTTGCTGGTATCGGAAAGGCGACGTGGCTTTTAAGTTCATTTGATGCTACATAGCAACAATACACATAAATACACTCCACATCATACCACATAATTCTAATCAGAATAATTTCACTCAACTCCACACAGATCCACGCAACACAATTTCACTCCACACATTATCATTCCACACAATTCAGCAACACACCACATAATTCAACTCAACAACACATTTACATAACACACCACATACATCCAATCCACATCACACAATACCACATCATGCCACAAAATCCAACAACACACCACACAATTAAACTGCACAACATACCACTGCACAACACAAAATATAATTACACTCCATGACACACAATCCCACTCTACATATTTACAGTACACTCAAAACCACATAATTACTATCCACATAATTCACTGCACACCATGCCATATAATTCTACAGCACACAATTCCACAACTAACAATTCCAATCCAAACCACATAATTCCCCTCCACACCACATACCTCCACTCTACTCCATAACACATGGGTAAAACACATTGTCATTTACAACGCCAATAGCTCTAACTCTCACAAATGCAAGACCTATTGGCATTGTCAATGCTTGTTTTTTATTGTTCTTCCTTTTGACAGTTTTATATAGTGTGAACTCAGCCCAAGGCTATTTGAGCGCTAATCATGAGCACCAATTACAGTGCACAAGATCAGGGGCCAGATGTACGACGCGCAAAATAGTGTCTCGCAAATTGCGAGTTTTTTGCGACTCGCAATTTGCGAGGCGCTATTTTGGATGTACAACAGTGTGTTTCACACTGTTTGCGATTCCCAATGGGGTCGCAAATTGAGAGGCTCATGAATATTAATGAGCCTCTCACAATTTGCGACCCCATTGGGAATGGCAGGCCTCCCAGGTATGGTGGCCTGCTGGGCTCAGCAGACCACCATGTATGGGACTGCTTTTAAATAAAGCAGTTTTTTTTTAATGCAGCCCGTTTTCCTTAAAGGAAAACAGGATGCATTCAAAAAAGAAAAAAATGAAACGTTTTCGTTTAATTTTTTAAGGGCAGGTAGTGGCCCTGGGACCACTGCCTCCCTTAAAAAATAATTTCCCCTGCATTTGCTAAGGGGAAGGGGTCCCCTGGGGACCCCTTCCCTTTTGTGAGTGCATTACCACCCTCTTGAAGATGGTGGTAATTTACAAGTGTTTTGCGAACGCAATTTGGTCGCAAAACATTCATACATGGGCTTGCGCTTGCTATTAGGAAGGGAACGCCCCTTCCTAATAGCGATTTGCAAAAGCTATTTAGAGAGTCGCAAATAAATTGCGACTCTCTAAATAGGCTTTGTACATGGCCCATGCTGTTTTTGCATGCGCAAACGGGTTCGCAAACCCGTTTGCGCATGCAAAAACGGTCATACATCTGGCCCCAGATTTTTTATTTAAGGGCCTGGGAGATTAAGTGATTTGCCCAGAATCACAGGATGTTGAGAGCAGATGGCAGGACTCGGACCTGATCCCCCATCTCTGCAACTCTGACCTTCAGGCCACATATGCCTATGCACATGCAAGGCATGAAAGTGTGAGGATATTGTTCTTGGGAAGGGCACTGGGGCCAAGGTGACAATGGCATACACTCTGAGCAGTAGAACAACAGCAAGGCCCCTTAGTTTTCTTAATTACTCAACCCCTCCCCAGCCCTCCATTACCTGAGCAACAGAACAACTGCCAGGCCCCCTTGTATTACTAAATTACTCAAGCCCTCCCCAGCCCTCCACTGACTCAGGACAATGGCCTGACAGGGGAGAGGTTTAAGCATAAAACACAGCTGCTGGGCAGTCCATAGGGGAGGAGGCTGAGGAGAAGATGGCCCAAGTCACAACATCACCTGGCCCCCACAGCGAGGCCCCAACATAAACCCATCCTCCCCCGCCCACCACAATGAGAAGGGCTGTGCGCAAGGTGTCAAATACGAACACCGTTTCTGGGCTGCACACTGTTTCTGGGCTGCGTGGGCCCCAGGGGGGCCGAGGTGAGTATGCTTTAATGGCCTGAGCAACACCTGGCCCACAAGTAGGCCGATTGTCGCGCACCATCATCCGCTCCCCAGCCCACCATCAGGGCGATAGCTTGGCAAGGCAGGGGGTCAAGGAGAGGCCACAGATGATCATCGACCAAGGGTCATATCACAGCCCCCCAGCGAGGATGCTTTACTCTCCCTGTCCAGTGCCCTCTGTGGGTTGGGGAAAAAAAAAAAAATGGCCCACAGAGGGCACTGACACACCGGCCCTTCGGCCAATGCCCGACTACTGGCTGTGCCAATCCATCCCTGTCTGGATGCCCGCAGGGCGTAATGAACAAAAACACATAACTAAAAGGCCACCCCCTATGAGCCTGGCCCATATGGACACAGCCATGTAACCCCAGAACACTACATCACTCCCTTCTTTTGGAGTAACAAAATAATCATCCTTCAAAACCATACAACCAATAACTAGTCATGAAAACACAAGTTCAGTCTCCATAGAAAACGTAGGGTGCTCATTCCCAGTAGGACACAAAATCTCAGCGCCTCTGGGAGAGAGCGGATTGGCCCAAAAATGGTATCATCCAGACCCTACTCATTGTGCTTGGCAGGGGGGTGCTCTGCTGCTGGCACATAATTATTTGGTTTAGAAGTCAGACCCAAACTGGTGGAGGACGGATTCGCCCCGTGCAAGCATGGTCTGGGCTCTGACCTGTGGCAGTCGTGTATGACATGGCGTCATCGTCTTCTGCTTGTTGATCCCCCCTGATGACCTGGCCATGCCATACTATCGCTCATAGCCCCGACATTTTCCTAAAGTGGGAAATGTTCCAGGTTACAGATTCAGCCCCTCTGCTAGCAGTGACCATGGTCCACTTTCGCAGAGGGAACTTCCCAGTTGGGTGTCTATCTCTCACTAGAACAGAATCTACTGGATGGAATTGATGCGGTTTGTCCCGCCTCTTCTTTGAGGCTTATTCATTGTTGCGGGCCCGACGAACATCTAATTGATTGGGTGGATCAGGGTGTTCGACCCACACTGTGGTGGTGAGGAATCATGCGCCTAGGCAGACTTTGCTGGGAGCTATCCCTGTTGTGGAGGAGGATGTCACTCGATGTTCCAGTTGGAAAGAGTAGGTAGCTCTCTCCACATTCCTTCCTTCTGCTGTCGCAATCCAGAGGACTTTAGTCACTGTTCGCATGAATCGTTCCAGCTTTCTATTTGCCTGTGCCCACCAGGGGATAATGGGCCAGTGTTTGGTGTTGTGGTACTGAAGTCATTTGATCCATCTACGACTGTTGAATATTGGCCCATTGTCTGGGGAAGTTCCCCAATCAGGCAGTGGGTGGCTATAATTTTTCCATTTTCGGCACTACTTCAGATGCAGATGTGAATACCACAATCTCTACCTCCAGAAAGAGTGCGAAGTCTTCAATCACAATGAGAATGTACATGCTGTTGGGTAGGCTCCTGAAATCTACACTTGCTCACTGTCTTGGGGACGTGGGTCCCTCCTCCGTGATGACCAGAGCAGGGGTGTCCGCAGGATTGCTCACTTGGCAGTTGGCACAGTCTCTCACCATGGCTTCCACACTGTAGTCCGAACCCGGGAACCATACTTTGCTCCGAAGCCTGCTCTATGTTTTCACCATTCCCTTGTGTGCCCCATGGGTCTACTGGACTGCTTGCTGTTGAAGTCTCTGGGGTAAGACTAGCCTCTAACCACTCTTCAGCCAGCCTTTTGTGGTTTCAGGGAGAGTTCTTGTTTCACTTGGCGCAGGGCTTGTAATGTCGATCTGGCTTCCTTGGTCCTCCTGCTCGAGTGGGAGTGCAGGGCTTTCCAGTCCCAGTTCATACTGCAGTGAGTGCCATCTGGAGGCAGTCATCCTGCTCTGTTGCTGCCACCACATCTGCTGGTGACATCGGCAGTGGCCTGGACCTCTCAAGCACCAAACGAATGAACTCTTTCCTGTCCTGTGCCGCTGTGGTCTCTTTCGGTGTGGGAGGTCTGGCATTTCATGACAGGAAATCAGCTGGGTTATGGGTGCCTGGTCTGTACACTACTGTGAAATTGAATTCCTGCAGTTGCAGGATCCATTTTTTAATCCGTGGGGGTGGTTTGGACACCGACCCCTTGAAGAGAGGGATTAGAGGCTTGTGACCTGTGTAGACAATGAACGTTTGCCCATACAGGCAGACGAAGAAGGTGCGATACCCCCAGTGTATCATGATGGCCTCCATCTCTATTTGGGAGTAAGGCCGTTCGTTGGGAGTCAGGGTGCGGATCACATTAGCGTCAGGGACCCATTGCCCACAGCTCTGTTGTGAGAGTACAGCTCCTAAACCAATGGGACTCCCCAATGTTGTTGACGGTGGGCGTGAGGTGATGTTCACGCTTGATTGCTACATCCGGTACTCTCATATTGATGCAGATTTGCACTGTGGGTGCTGCTTTGGTTTCTCGATGACAACAATTGGGAAGACCCAACGTGTGGGCCCAGCAACTCTTTCTATTATGCCAGCATATTCCATGTGTTGTAGTTCTTGTTCCAGCTTGGAGGCAGAGATGGAACGGCACTTACCGGTGGCGGAGGGCTACAGGTTCAATTGATTCGTCAATGTGGAGCTTGACATCTGGGCCCTTGAGTCATCCAATGCCTTTGAACAGTGGGGCAAACCCTGGCATTAGACTGTCAATTTTTCTGACGTGGACGCTGAATGCGAAACGTACCAGGCTGAGTTCTTGGGCCATCCAGCACCCGATCAAAATCCCACTGCCCTCTGTGGACACATATACTTTGGCCTCCATGGCAGTGTTATGAATGTGATGTGAAAGTCTCCTGAGAGATTCAGAGGCATTCGATGTCACATGCAAAGACCTTGACTTTGGTTGAGCTCAGTTTGGGTGGTGTTGGCAGTTTTGGGTAGATGTTGGTGGCCATGAGATTAATGGAGGCTCCTGACTCAATCAGAGCTGTTATTATTTGGCGTGGAATGCTGATACCACACTTGGCTAGGGTGCAGGCTGCAATCCTGTGAGGCCCTATGGTATGTATCACATGGATTGTCTTTTGTCCATCATCATCCATGTCACTCCCCTCTGCAGCTTAGGAGTGAGTGTCCACAGTGCCCGCCGTTTGTGTGGTTCTGGGATTGGATGATTTTGGAGTCTACTGGCAGACTTTGGTGAAGTGATTCAGTATGCCACAGGCGCTATACTTTATACCTCTCACAGAGCAGTTTACTTGGTGGGGTGATAGACCTCTGCACCATCTGCATGGTTGATTAGGCAGCTTGGACGTAGGAGCCTCGGTCTTTGTGAGGCTCCTTGCTGATTACATTGATGGGCTCTGTCTGATAGGATGTTGTAAGGCTGCATCTTGGACAGCTCCTTTGATCGCCTCAGGGCAAGTATGTCCCTCATTGACATGTTGGCAACTTACAAGATCTGGTCCTGCAGCTTCTCTGAAGCGCACCCTTGTATGAATTGCGCCCGGACTTCATCATCCTCGTCAGGCAGGGTACACATTCTGGCTTGTTCCTGCAGCCTGGTGTAAATGATATCCACGGTCTCCTCAGGCTTCTGGCATGCCTGCTGTAGGAGGAACCATTTGCAATCTGGGTTTGCAAATGGTTCAAAATGGGCTGTGATAGCGTTCTTGGGAGTCGTGTATGTGCGGGGGGCCTGCTTCTACTACAGTTTTAGTTATCTTGTGTATGCCCACCCCTCCCTCTTAGTTGAAGAAGCAGCTGGTGTTTTCGCTCATTGACAGTGCCTATTGCTACAAAGTAGTTCTCCAGGCATTTGTCCCATGCTTTCCACCTTGCAGCATTCGTCGGTGGTGGGCCCGTTATTTCAAAGGGCCCCAAAACTGGCATGGACGGCATGGTCGGCAAACTGCTGGAGATTGCTGGGACTGCAAACGGGCTGTTGCCGGTGTTGTGGGTATGGTGGGCTGTCATGGGATGTGCAGTAGATGTACACCAGTGTACTACAGAGGGGTGCAGTCACATGTATGCCCTTTCCCTCCTCACCTGCCAGTAGGGATAACATCGGGCAGTCTTGTGCAGCAGGAACCTGTATCCCTCTCCTGGTTGCCCCTCCCCTGCAGAGACCTCAGGTTATAGCCACGCTTGAAGCTGGTTTACTGCTCTCACCTGGTGGGTGGGCTTGCTGTTGGACGCTGCCTGGGGTCGTGCGATGGCACCCCTGCAATTGAGGCAGAGGTTCAGTTTGCTGCTGAATGGAACACTGGCTTTGGTGCGTCTCGTGCTTACGGCCTGGTTCAGCTTGTAGGCTCGATGGGCAGGGCTACCATCACACTGAGTGCTGTGCATGCTCCAGGCAACCTATGTGGTACTTCATGGCCTCAGGCACATACCTCTGGATTGATGACCGTGCCCCCGTGTGTGTCGGGCCACCCTTGGGGGAGGAGGATACCTCACTGAGGCCGAACTGTCCCTCCGATCACCTTGCCACTGGCGCAATGGAGTTGACATTGGGCCTCCTCCTGGGGCAGCAGCTGGCAACAGGGGGACACCTGTCCTTGACACCAATTTCGTGGTGGGACCTGCGGGGACCCTCAGTACAAAATACACCTACGGCTGATTAGTACTTTCATTGACTAACCAGGCCTACAGTGAAGCTAGCCTATATAGTTGAGATCAGGCGTAGGGACGCCAGACAATACTTACAACTGGATGCCCGCAGTCTGCAAAGCACAAAAACACATAACTGATAGGCCACCCCTACAAGCCTGACGCACATGGACACATACATGTAACCCAGGAACACTACGGCTGCTATGTGTCAGGAAATGTGAGATTTTCATGTAGGAATATGTATGTCTTTATTTAGAGGCAAGTGTTCAGGTGATGTGTGTTCATTGATATTAGTACATTGAAATGTTGAGAGCCGCATTGAAGACAATGAGGAGGAGCGGGCTGTAAACCCTGTTATAGGCCCTGGCCCTCTGCTGTCAACTGTCCAATGCCATATTCTACATTCTCAGACTCTCCATCTCCCCTGCCTCTCCTCGGGCTATGTGGGGTGCACAGGGGAATTAGAGAGCCAGAGACTGAAGAGGACGCACAGCGAGCCTTCCAATTCTCCCCACCTTTTAATCTCAGTGTCACTGAGCTTCCAAAGAAGGGAGGGGAGAGTTTTGCTTAACTTCTTTTGTGCCTTGACCCTGAAAACACAGAAAAACAATTTGGCAGAGCCCAAGGAGAATAAGCGGCTGTTTGCTGTCCAGATCACAGTTCTTGCTGTGTGTGCACCTTAGCAGCAATCAAGCACACACTCAGCAAGACCTGCGAATTGTACTCCAGCTAAAGAGGTGCAAAGGGTTGTAAATCCCCTCCTTTTCCCAGAATGCTGCTTTTCTCATTAGGACATTCTGATAGCCTTCTAGCCTGTGGTAGCAGGTTATACCATCCAGTAAAGTTCCCTTCCTTGGTATTGGACCCACCCTCGTTTTCAGACTATGACGCTTGAGTGGGCCTTTAATATAGCCTTATAGCCTGCTGAGGGTTATACCCATTGTTAAAGGCCCTGAACCTGAGGTATAGTGAGGAAGAGAGCCTTAAATAACCGGTATAGCCCGAGGCAGAGGGCTATTTGAACATTCCACCCACTGAGGGTAGAATGTTTCAATTTAAAAAGGTCAAAACAGAAAGACAAATATTGGAATGTTATAGCAGAAGGCTTATACCAGACATTATAAGCCTGGAGCTACTCCATTGTCTTCAGTGAAGCTCTGAACATTCCAATGTTCGAATGGCCGGTATATGCTGCTACTGTGGGCTACAAGGCTAGTTTAGAATTTTCAATATGACCTCTAAATGGCCTCAATGATAAGTTGAGGCAATATGTATTTCGAGTCAGACAGAGCAAAATTATTGCATGATGTTATGTGTCAATTTTGCTCTGTTGGATTAGTTTTTCAGCATGTTAAAAAATAGCTTATCAAATTGCATGCAGAAATACATTCAAATTTACTATAGCCTTATAGACCACTGCTGAGGGCTATACTGGTTGTTAAGGGCTCTGGGCCCGAGTTAAATACCTGAGCTGCAGGCAAAGGCCTTTAACGAGGGTGAGAGCCTTTAGGAACCTATAAAAGCTGGTACAGCCTGATGCAGTAGGGCTATAAGCCTATTGGAACATTCCACCCACTAAGGGTAAAATGTCCTAAATTAAAAAGGCAAAACCAAGAAGACAAACATAGGGAATGTTGGAGCTCTTGGTCTATATCAGGCATTAGAACATTGGAATGTTGGGAGCTCCATTGTAAACAATGGAGAAG
Organism: Calotriton arnoldi; assembly: GCA_963921515.1. Lineage (NCBI taxonomy): Eukaryota > Metazoa > Chordata > Amphibia > Caudata > Salamandridae > Calotriton > Calotriton arnoldi. Next base: position 769,509 of record CAWUFW010005542.1, read on the forward strand.
CTCAGGAGCTTATAATGGCTGGTATAAGCCCGGAGCTCTCAACAGTCCAATGTTCTAATATAGCGGCCATTGAAGGCCCACTCCAGTGTTATAGGCCCAAGCAGAAGGCTAGGGCCTCTAACAAGGGAGCTGGACTTTAATGCAGGTATAGCCCAGCTACCAGAGGGCTATAAGGCTAATAGAACATTCCACCACTAGACGGCAGAATGTTCTCACAAATAAAACAAAGGCCTCACAAAGCTCAAGGGGATTTAAATCCCTTTAGCCTCTGTGAGGCCTTTGTTAACTGCAACAACTGTGAAGGAAAACATTGGAATGTTGAAGCTCCGGGCTTCTACCGGCCATTAGAAGGCCAGAGCACTCCACTGTTTTCAATGGAGCTCCCAACATTCCAATGTTCTAATATAGCCTTATAGCCTGCCGTTACCAAAGGGGATGATGGACGGAGCGTTAGAGCAAATCAAACACTCACCCCCAGTCAACTGATCTGGGTTTAATCCATCATCATTCTTTAGCTCACTCCACCACCCCAGTTCAGACATGGCCATATGCAAATCAGTCTGACCCTGGTCCTCATGGGAACAGTCCAGCCCGAACTGCCAAGCCATGTCTTCCCTGGACCGGAAACAAGCATCCTGGGACCGGTTTCGGGTTCAAAACCCTCATCAGCCAGGCTATCTTGAATCCAGTGGCAAAGTGAACAAGGGACCCACGTCTGGGCATACCCTGCCAACTTAGGGCGAACAAAGCGATACCAAAGGGGATGATGGACGGAGCGTTAGAGCAAATCAAACACTCACCCCCAGTCAACTGATCTGGGTTTAATCCATCATCATACTTTAGCTCACTCCACCACCCCAGTTCAGACATGGCCATATGCAAATCAGACTGACCCTGTGCCTCATGGGAACAGTCCAGCCCGAACTGCCAAGCCATGTCTTCCCTGGACCAGAAACAAGCATCCTGGGACTGGTTTCGGGTTCAAAACCCTCATCAGCCAGGCTATCTTGAATCCAGTGGCAAAGTGAGCAAGGGACCCACGTCTGGGCATACCCTGCCAACTTAGGGCGAACAAAGCGATACCAAAGGGGATGATGGACGGAGCGTTAGAGCAAATCAAACACTCACCCCCAGTCAACTGATCTGGGTTTAATCCATCATCATTCTTTAGCTCACTCCACCACCCCAGTTCAGACATGGCCATATGCAAATCAGTCTGACCCTGTGCCTCATGGGAACAGTCCAGCCCGAACTGCCAAGCCATGTCTTCCCTGGACCGGAAACAAGCATCCTGGGACCGGTTTCGGGTTCAAAACCCTCATCAGCCAGGCTATCTTGAATCCAGTGGCAAAGTGAGCAAGGGACCCACATCTGGGCATACCCTGCCAACTTAGGGCGAACAAAGCGATACCAAAGGGGATGATGGACGGAGCGTTAGAGCAAATCAAACACTCACCCCCAGTCAACTGATCTGGGTTTAATCCATCATTCTTTAGCTCACTCCACCACCCCAGTTCAGACATGGCCATATGCAAATCAGTCTGACCCTGTGCCTCATGGGAATAGTCCAGCCCGAACTGCCAAGCCATGTCTTCCCTGGACTGGAAACAAGCATCCTGTGACCGGTTTCGGGTTCAAAACCCTCATCAGCCAGGCTATCTTGAATCCAGTGGCACAGTGAGCAAGGGACCCACGTCTGGGCATACCCTGCCAACTTAGGGCGAACAAAGCGATACCAAAGGGGATGATGGACGGAGCGTTAGAGCAAATCAAACACTCACCCCCAGTCAACTGATCTGGGTTTAATCCATCATCATTCTTTAGCTCACTCCACCACCCCAGTTCAGACATGGCCATATGCAAATCAGTCTGACCCTGTGCCTCATGGGAACAGTCCAGCCCGAACTGCCAAGCCATGTCTTCCCTGGACCGGAAACAAGCATCATGGGACCGGTTTCGGGTTCAAAACCCTCATCAGCCAGGCTATCTTGAATCCAGTGGCAAAGTGAGCAAGGGACCCACGTCTGGGCATACCCTGCCAACTTAGGGCGAACAAAGCGATACCAAAGGGGATGATGGACGGAGCGTTAGAGCAAATCAAACACTCACCCCCAGTCAACTGATCTGGGTTTAATCCATAATCCCAGGATGCTTGTTTCCTGTCCAGGGAAGACATGGCTTGGCCGTTCGGGCTGGACTGTTCCCATGAGGCACAGGGTCAGACTGATTTGCATATGGCCATGTCTGAACTGGGGTGGTGGAGTGAGCTAAAGAATGATGATGGATTAAACCCAGATCAGTTGACTGGGGGTGAGTGTTTGATTAGCTCAAACGCTCCGTCCATCATCCCCTTTGGTATCGCTTTGTTCGCCATAAGTTGGCAGGGTATGCCCAGACGTGGGTCCCTTGCTCACTTTGCCACTGGATTCAAGCTAGCCTGGCTGATGACGGCTGAATAGCCAGAAACCGGTCCCAGGATGCTTGTTTCCGGTCCAGGGAAAACATGGCTTGGCAGTTCGGGCTGGACTGTTCCCATGAGGCACAGGGTCAGACTGATTTGCATATGGCCATGTCTGAACTGGGGTGGTGGAGTGAGCTAAAGAATGATGATGGATTAAACCCAGATCAGTTGACTGGGGGTGAGTGTTTGATTAGCTCAAACGCTCCGTCCATCATCCCCTTTGGTATCGCTTTGTTCGCCATAAGTTGGCAGGGTATGCCCAGACGTGGGTCCCTTGCACACTTTGCCACTGGATTCAAGCTAGCCTGGCTGATGACGGCTGAATAGCCAGAAACCAGTCCCAGGATGCTTGTTTCCGGTCCAGGGAAGACATGGCTTGGCAGTTCGGGCTGGACTGTTCCCATGAGGCACAGGGTCAGACTGATTTGCATATGGCCATGTCTGAACTGGGGTGGTGGAGTGAGCTAAAGAATGATGATGGATTAAACCCAGATCAGTTGACTGGGGGTGAGTGTTTGATTAGCTCAAACGCTCTGTCCATCATCCCCTTTGGTATCGCTTTATAGCCTGCCGTAGCAGGCTATACCGGCCATTAAAGGCAAGATCCAGCGTTAAAGGCCCGAGCCAAAGGCGATGGACTTTAACAAGGGAGCAGGACTTTAATGCTGGTATAGCCCAGCTACGGAGGGCTTTAAGGCTATTAGAGCATTCCCCCACCAGAGGGTAGAATGTTCTAACAAATTAAACAAAGGCCTCACTGAGCCTGAGGGGATTGAATTTCAATGTTGGAGATCCTGGCTTCTACCGGCCATTAGAAGCCCGGAGCACTCCATTGTTTTCAATGGAGCTCCCAACATTCCACTGTTTTAATACTCAGTAAAATCTCATGTGGTAATATTAAACCTGCTATTATGAGTTGAGTGGGAACATGTGGACATGTGGCATTAGCACCTAAAATTAACTGTTTCCCAGAGCAACTGGTAAACATAAATCATAGCTGAAAAATAAGCGAAAATGTTAAACCATAGATCAAAATTAATACAAATGAATAAAAACACGTTTGATTAAAACAATGATAAAAAAATCAATCTTTTATTATTATTTTATCAGTGCAAACTATGCATTTTCTTTAAAACTGATGTGAACATACATAATTAGTCAGCCACAAAAAACAAATGTTTTTTTAAGTGATAAAAAGTATTAATTACAAGAAAAAATTCATTTATTTCTACCTTCATATATTTCCATAAAAGAACAAATGCAATTATGTTTCTTTTTAAGTTAAAATTGTCTTACATTTCTTTGCTTAATCACAAAGTTATTTGTTTAAATACAATTTTAGAAACACACAAAGTCTACTACTGTTTCCTGGGATAAAGTCTTAACACACTACAGACGCGCCAAAGGAACACACAAGCAAATGTTGACAACAAATATCATTTACACACCACACCAATTAAAATTATTAGGAGTCTATCTACTAAGGACACCGATGAGGACTCCTTTTTGCAGGCATACTTTCTTTTCCTTGCATATAAGCCATATGAGTAGACCTTCTTCTAGACCCGATGGGGAGACTTCTTGTGAGGTTGTGGAATAGGTGGAAGTCGGCGGTGGTTAATGGCTGCTTGTGCTGGTGCTTGGAGAATGGATACGGCTAAAATAACCCTCCTGCAGAATAGAAGTATGTCCATCAGCAATCATGCTTATAAATTATCTTACAGCATGCATCATTTGGCTAATGGCACATTGAATTAGCCCTCTTTTCAGCAAGGCCTACAAAACGTTGCCTATGAGTTGACCTCATGTTGCATGGCAACTGTATGCAATAGCGGCGGAGTTCTCCTTTGGATCGGAGCTGCTCGCGGCTGCCACAGATTGACTGTGCCAGCCTCCAGGGCCGGCTTTAACACTGGTGGCGCCCTGTGCAACAATGTTTGTTGGCACCCCCCTAATGACCACCTCTGCCACGGATTCTCTCATTAGCACCCTTTAACAGTACCCCTCAAGTCTCCATAACCACTGTCTCTCAGATTCATTTAGTTTTATAGCACCACTCATACCAGTGTAAGGTGTCAGAGCACTTTACATCACACACACATTGCACAGAGACAATCATATGTGTGTAAATCAGTGCATAGGAAATGTTACATAAGGCAGGACTACAAGGTGTAGTGTAGGAGTGCCTTGTCATCGATACTGGTAGGAAAAGAGTCCTTATTCTGGTAAAGCACAAATTCTGATTGTAAAACATATCATTGTTAGGGGTTCTCTTTAATAATAAGAATTGTTTTCTACCCAAATGAACCTTTTGGCATGCAGTTTGCTTGCAGCTTTTTGATGAGTTAATAGCTCAATGTTCCATATTAGGATTTTGACTTATAAATGACAAGTAACAAGAGGAGCTCTCTTACAGAAGAAGTAACACACTGACCTATTTACATTATATGCACTTTGTTATCTGCATGGTACACATTCTTAGCAGCAGGCATTTTAACCCTCTGCGCTACCTTAAAATGAGTCAAAACTTCCACTTGACAAACCTCCGGTCTCTTTCCAGGAAGAGGAATAATCTCTGGAGTTGTCTTGACATTTTAATTGATGCTTGAAAATCGCTGGAGGCCAGGAATGCGACACCAGGTGCTTTTAAAATGGCCCCTACCCCAAGTCAGCACCCGGTGCGGTGGCACCGATCGCACCGCCCTAGAGCCGGCCCTGCCAGCCTCACCACCTGTTTGCTCTCTCTGTCGGCCTGCTGGGGGGCGCCTCCGAGGGGCTCCCGCGGCGGACATAGTTGCACAGCCTTTTTCCCCCTCATATTCAGAGGCCTCACCAGTTGCCGCCTTCGGGACCCTGTGCGGATGCGGCCAGTGCAGAGGCAGAGGTGAGGTGGGGATGGTCAGGCCTGGGCTGGGGGCGCGTGGGCTCTGCAGTTGACTGTGGCATTTAGCCGTCATGTTATCTGGGACCAGTTTCTCTGTCATGTTCGTTCTGCCGTATTGCAGTTTGATCGCAGTTGTGGCACAAGGGCAGGGAGGGGGTGGTGCTGTATCTCTTGCTAGTGAAACTTTCTGGGGAAAACAGTTTTGCGTGGGTGTTTCCTCTGGCAGCTTGAACCCCTTTTTCCCTTCAGGAAAATGAGACGAAATCGCCGCAGCTGCACTTGGGCTGCTGGCCGCTGCGCTGGTGCCCTCTGCAGTTTCTAGAGTTGGTGTGCTTGGACAAATGTGGAGTCTATTGGGCGTAACCCGTAGCAAATTTGAGGCAGTCATTGGTTTTGGATGAGAAGGGAGTGATTCCATTCTAGTTTGTGTGGGATTCGTGCACGGAGATTTGATGTCCCGAGGGTTGGACCGAGATGGGGATGCCTCTAGACACGGTCCTCACACATGGATAGGCCTTTGATGTGGTTTTGAAATGTCGATTGTTCTTGCACTGGTGGCAAGACTATGGTCGGCTGTGACTTTCATTGAAATGCTTCATTTAAAGTAGGCAATTTTCAAGTGTATGCATGGCCGCTGAGCCTGGCCGGTCCGATCTGGCCCATGCTGGTCTTTGGGGCCTGCTTGGCCCGTGTCCGGGAGCAGAGCAGCGTACCAGAGTACAGGGGAGGGGAGCGGGTCCCAGGATTGGGCGAGTCCCATGTAATTGTGACAGGGATCCCACCACCTGTAGCTTAATATTTCTTCAAAATCTCGGGAGAGAGGTTCTGGTCTCTTTACGCCTAAATCTGTTGACTTTGAATGTAGGGATCCGGGTTCGAGCCTCGGCGGGAGGCTCAACAGCCTGATATTCTCCGCACATCACTTAATATCAATCTCTGCGACTAAATATAAATGTCTTCGTCTGCAATGTGACTGGGACTCGTGTAAAGCGCTCCGATTCCTTTGTGTCCAGTTCTCGCTATATAAAACTTCTAAATAATGGCCCAATAAGAGCATATGTATGTGTATAGGATGGAAGGGGTTCTGGTGGCCTTTACAACACATATACGGTTAAGGCACTGCCACTTACTTCTCGAAGTCTAACCATGTTTTTGACAATATGAGCATATCAGGGCACAAAACATTCAGTGCTCTTGGAAAGCACCTTGGCTCTGGCCAGCGGATGCTTTTTCTGAAACACAATTGAGCGACCCACAGAACCACTGTCGGGCACGTTTACCTCGAATTGCAGTGCATCCTGCCATGACGTCGCACAGTCATTCCAGTGAGCACGTCCCAGTGCTTAACCTGCATGCTCAGTGTCCAGTCTCAGGGCTCCCTACTAGATTTTTAAGTCTCGCCTACGCAGCGCGCATGCGCTGCATAGGAAAAAGACCTGTAGCAATCGCTACGGTTTTTGTCCCAAAAACGTGCACGCGTTGCATTGCCTTCAATGGCAACGCGTGCACGTTTGGCGATTCCCTTGCGGGAGCGAACAGCTGGCGCCATATGTTATCAATTATCGCGCCTTGCTGCTCGCTCCCGCAAAGGAATCTCGCAGGCCCCCTCCCTGCCGCACGAGGCGCGCGCTTGTGCTTGTTTTGTTTGCACACATTGTAGGTCGCTTTTACTTTCGCGGCCGCGCTTGTCTTCCTTACAGCGCGCGCGCACCACTCGCGGGACGCTGCAGCTGCATTCCTCGCATCCCACGGCATTTTGCCTGCGGGAGCGAGCAGCTGCAGTACCTCCTTGTTTCCCTTAGTTTTAGAATGCATCGCCGCTTGCTTTATTGTTTGAAGGTATGTGAGAATGTTGCCGAGTTTTGTTTGGCTCCCGGGGTGGTTGCTACTACTGTCTGTCTTGTGCGCGTGTGCTTCTGCTAGACTGTGGCGAGGTTGTGTGTGTTCTTGTCCTGTGTGTGTGTGGTGCAGCTTGAGATCTGCCTCGTTGAGCGTATGGCAGAGTTTTCCCGATGAGGTACGGTGTACACCCCGCCCCCACTCCCACACACACACTCCCCGGGCGATGCCTGTGTGCTGGGCAGCAGCGAGCTCCAAACTGACTACTGCTCCCGGGAACAGGCTATATGCCAGACTCGGTCACGCATTGGGCAGCCCCCTCTCAGTAACCTTAAATTCGGGCAGTGTCCGGAGAGGAGGTGTGTGACCCCAGACAGCCGCAGCTCCCTCTCCACACTCGAGCCTCGTGCCAGGCCCAACTCTACCACTCATCTTCCCCCAGCTCTTCCTTTGACTATGCTTCCCCCTACCATTCCACTAAGGCTCCATTGCACCTGGGAGTCCCTCCTCCTACCAGTTCCAAGGTCTGGCCAGTGGCCACCCTCCCAGCTCCAGGTCTGCCCCTCTGCCTCATCACATTGTGTCCGGTGCCCCAACCTGTCCCAGTTCTGCCCTCTTGGGCACTACTCTTAGCTAGTCCCGCCCATTCCCCTCTTCTTCCGGTGTCCCTACGCCCCAGCCATGCCAGCCCCTCCGCACCCGGTGTCTGAAGGCAGATAGTGTCAGAGTGGGCGAGCTAGCTGCCGAGATCTCGTCTGTGATTAACTGCAGTATGGCCGGTGGTGACAGGGCCATTTAAGCTCCTGCAGGAGGCTGCAGCGGGTGGCAGGGCAAGCAAAGGCATCCTTGAAGATGGAAAACTCCAGACAAAGGCCCTGTTTTGCATTTCTAACCTGTGTGAATGAAGGGGGCAAGTGTGTGCTGCTTCCTGTTATACAAGCAAGCCCCCCCCCCGCCCGGGCTGTGCAGGGCTCACCCCCCACACTTCGATGTAGCTGCCCTTTCACACTGCCACAATCAAGAGGTCATCGATTGGCGGCGCCTGGTGAGCTCGGGCACATCGGCATGCCCACTGCAGGCCTTCAAGTGCAGGGCCAGTTCATCTCTCTGCTGCATCCACCCTTTGAACCTCCCCGCCCCCACCATCTGCGCCTTATTAGCATGCCAGTTTGCATAGAAGAGAAGTACTGTTGTTAGCAGAGTGTGTTAATGCTGCTGCTGCGTAGAACCTTCTGTAACCTGCAGGCGGCAGGTCACGCGTTACTTGTAGCCTGCTTTCCGTAACAATGCAGATGGCCAGTCTTGCATTGGTCCTCGTGGCGTGCAGAAGGCGGAGTGCTTTCCCACGCTGGGATCTGCTGGGAGACCATTCGAGTCTTGGCATCCTCCTGCCAAGGCTTATTGTTTCTTGTGTGCAAAGTATTTCACATGGTGTTGATGTCATAGGCTTTCGCCTTTGGGTGTAGGTTTGGTCTTTGTTTTATTTTTAAGAGGTAGGTTGGTTGATGTCCATACTGTTTTTTTCTAAGTTTTTTCGTCTGCATAATTCATCTTTAAGGCCTTCTAGGCGCTGCTCCTTTTCTTCTACATGTTTCTGATCCTCTTTGCCTCCGTGGATCCACTTTTCCTTGACTTCTCCCAAGAGGCCACCTCAAGTGGTGAAGGATGGATCGTCCAATGCAGCCAGTCCCGGTGCCCATTAAAGTCGCCGCGTTTCCCAAGTGTTGCACTATCTTCAGGATACCTGTTTTCTTTCTGCTGCAACGCTCTGAGATATTGACCTAGGTGCTACCTCTGCCTTATTCTTTCTCTTCTAGGAAATGTCATTCACTTCTTTAGTCTTTAGCAGGGCTGTGCAAAATTAAAACGTACCCATAAAGTTGGAAAACGTTCTTCTTTGAAACGTTGGCAAAGTAACGTTGGCAAAGTTTCCCACCCTGGCCTGATGGAGTTTAGTATATCCGGTCACCTGTTTTCTGCAGCCAAGTGTCCCGCCGAAGATGGCCAAAGTGACGGACTGGGCGCTGCGCAGGAATGTTCCTGGCTGCAACTTAGTCTGGAACATTCTACAGTTTGGTGTTTGAAAAGCATTGTTTAACGCCCAAATCAATGTTTGTTTTACTAATCTTTTCGAATGCATGTGCAGGTGTGTTGTAGCCTTTTTAGACTTGTTTAAAACTTCTACTTAATCCAGTTTAGTAGTAATAAAAAAAAACATGGGAAAATTATTTCATTCTTAGAATATTATCTCGCTGGCAAATACTAATTAACGATAAGCACCAAGTTGATTTTATTCATATGTATTTATTTCATAATTCGCTGGAGCATAACATCCCTAAATAAATCCAAATCTCAGTTCCTTATTCCAGTCGAGGAATAATCTGCACTGACAAAATTGACTCAGATGCTTATTTCTAATAAGTTATTAGAGTTGAGTTATCACATCACAGTGCCTACTCCCAAAGCCAGAATCCACGGTGAAAGGCAGGTCAGTGAGCAGCAGTTTGAAAACAAATAACATTAGGTTCTATGACATCAAAGAAATGCACTGGTCTCACCAGAACTGGACCCGAGTAATGGAAATGGCGAAGTGCTTCACACAGGTGGTCCATGTCAGTTTCTTTGGTCTTGCAAAGGGTGCTTGTTTTGTTAAAAGGAGCGCTTCAACAGACAATATTTCATTTTGCTGTTGCACCACCAATTTTTACACTAATGTACACCAGTGTACTGTAACATAAGCAGAAGCCAGAAGGACAATGTCAGGGTCTCCATTTACGAAGTGGATCAGAGGAACCAACACGTTTTTATTTATTACAATTTTTCAATATGCTAGACAGCAGCCGCACTTTTCTACAACATAACTTTAACACATTGGCATAGCCAATAGCTCTAGCTAAACACTTAAAAGGTCCCACAGGCGAGACCTATTGGCTATGCCAATGCTTGTTTATCTTTCCGATCTACTCTACACCATTAACATCTCTCAACTGAAGCTTAAGAAATCGTTTAAAAACGATAGGATGCAGGCGATAAGTTTCAAATCCACTAAAATGCCTTTTTCACGGAGATAGCTTGTGGGGCTGGGCCCCCTGCTGGAGAAAACTTAATCCACCGGGCATATTTTTCAAGATCAGTGAGTGATATTGCTTTTCTGGTTAATAATGCACCTGTGGCAGAGATGTATAATTTAGGAGTTGGATAGCGTACCTGCTGCAAACATCTGTGCCTAACTTGTACTTTGTACGGTACCAGTGAGAAAGGTACGAGGGAGTGTGCATGTACTGCGGAGACTCCAAGAAATCGCTTAGTGACATATTTATCTCCCCCCCCAAAAAAAAAATCATATGCGGGTATTGTAAATTTGCAGGTCACATCTCCCCACCTACAGCAGGATCTTGTCGCGTGTGATGACTACAGTTTAAATAGGAAAAATAGAGTGCAGCGCGAGTACTTAGAACTTGGTGATGGGGCCAGGATTCAGGAGGGGCCACAGGTTGCGGTTGAGGCGTGACCTTAAATAGCATTGCCAGTTTTTATATGGTTACATGTGATTGAGGTCTTCTCCCATGTGCAAAAGGAATGAGCATTTATGGGCCCATTGTCACATGCTTGGGTTCATTTTTAGGAATAATCATTAGTAACACAGCATGCCATTTGAGAGCATAGTTGGTACATGGTGACAGATCTAGCGGAGGAGAAATCGCTAAGCTAGTGATTCTTTTAATTTTATTATGTGACTAGGATTAATATGCCTTTGACCCTTTCACCAACTGCTATGCAGCTTGGGGGCCAGCTAGACAGGCAGCGCACAAGTGGCTTTCCTGGTGCCCACTGAACCAAATGCTATCTCACAAACATGGTGGAGGTATTTTGACCAGATCTTGGGACTGACCGAAATAACAATTAACGAGGCCTGAACATATTCATACCAGAGTTCTTTTTCCATAAGTATGGGCCATTGCCCTAAACAAACGACTAACACAGCCAGATCAGGTGGCTTAATGAGCTAAAGCTTCCACTATAGTGACCTCTGTTTGACCTCATGGCCTCAGGTCCAATGCCTGACAGGTTTCATTCAGCCTTTCATCCTTCTGGGGGCAAAAAAATGAGTACCATTGAATTGAATAACAATGAATATCTGTTATTCAGCGCCAAGATACCGGTTACGGTGAACATGCATTTTACACATGTCAAGCCAGTTGTGGGTCATTTACAGCAACAGCTAGGGCCCAAGTATCTAGGTGTGTTGTTAATGAGCAACTTATTATGGAGGGATAAGTCTCTTGCCTACATCTTTGAAGTTCCAACCCAAACTCATGAGGTAAGGTTCTCATTTACTATTGCCAGAAAATGTACCTGTCATTGCCTGAGCTATTATAAATGCTTAAATAGATTATGGCGATGCCTTTCCATGAGGGACCTCAATGTGGAATCTCAGCAGGTTTCAAATACTGGAGGATTCTGTGGTAGGAGTATACTTGCCTAAAACATTGTTTACTTTTCCATGGCACTAGGAAGCCGACAGCATCACCAGGTAGCAGCTGAATACAATACAAAGTTCCTACACTAATATGCGAAATGTTTTTCAGCATCGCTTCGCACTACCCAAGCTGCAGCATTATACTATAACGCCTTAAAGAATGCTGAGATCTCTAGGTAAATATTCCTGGTGCTTCCCAAGAAGGTTAGCTAAGGGAAAGTGGACAGACCTGTTTTTGGTTGCACCAGCTTATAATGAACTTCCTTAAGGGGCGCCCGGGAAGCATCCAGCAGCTAAAGTCCTTCAAAAGGCTCTCAAGAATGAATTTATTTGGCTCAGGTGACCAAGCGCAAAGGTTGGAAGGGTACACCCCGGACAAAAGGTGCCCGAATAAATGTCGATAAACTGGAAATGATCTTGGGGTCTTGGACAGGGTATGTGAGACTGGGGATGGAGGTAACTTTGTTTTCAGCGCCCCCCCCTCACCCCATTTTTCTCTTGCATTCTACGGAGCCTGCAGGGTTTCTGAAATTGTAGTGGGGTCCAAACAGGACATCCTCGGCGGTATTTCTACTCAGTAATATTTCATGCTTAGGGGACACTCTGGTAGTCACCAATCCACGCTCAAAAACAGACCAACGTGGAAAAGGGGATCAAGTGATTCTGAGGTGAGCGGGCAGTTTTTGGGGGTGGCCAGTCAAGGCGACTTATGCATACTTGCAGAAGCATTCTAGGATTGCATCAGCTTCACTATTGATTCATGCTACAGGTGTTTCCTTGAAAAAATACCAGTTTGCCCATGTTATGTGAGATGCCCTCGTGGCAGCGGATGTCCAGGGTACCTTCAGCGCACATTCCTTTAGGATAGGTGCAGCAACACCTGCAGTAGGAGCAGGCCTTAACACAGATGCAGTAAAGAAGATTGGCAGGTGGAAGTCGGATTGCTTAAAACACTATGTGCGGTTCCCGCAGTGGCGAACGTCAAGCTGCAGGTCTGCGGGCCATTTGTTCGACCTTGAGGGGTTCATTCAGTTCTCCGACATATCAGAGCAGTACGACATTAGAGCCCCGCAACGATTCCAATATTTTCAAATTAGACATTGGTTGACGCAGCCGGAGATACGTCCCTTAGTCGGCAGAAAGCTGACGGCTTACGAAAAATGGCTACTTACCAAGCAGTCTGACCGAAAGCTGATCACGGAGCTCTACAAAGTGCTCAGCCCCCCGGTCCCCACAAGTCATTCCGCAGGCCAGATACGCTGGGAAAAAGAGCTGGGAAGAACTCTCTCTGGAAAGGAATGGCAAGACATATATTACAGAGCCAAGCACACGGCCAGGAACACTGCCGGCAGAGAGGCAGCGGTCAAAGTCGTGACCTATTGGTACTTGACACCAGTCAGATTGCATAGAGGCAACCCCAACCGGAGCCCAACATGTTGGAGGGGCTGCGACGAAGAGGGCACACTGACCCACCTACTATGGGAGTGCAGGGAGGTGATGGGATACTGGACGGCTGTCCTTCATGACATCGACACACAATTTGACACAGAGATTCCCCGCTTCCCCGCGTATACACTCCTAGGGCTGCCCAACGCACTCACGTTCCCACTAAAGTCAACCAGGGGGAGACAGATGGGACTGGCCATGGGAGCGGCTGTTCAACACATCTTATCGCTCTGGGGTACACAGACTCGCCCTACACACACGGGGTGGCTCCACAAACTATGGTACACGGTTGGGATGGAGCGTATACAAGCCACTCTTATGCAGTCTGCAGCCTCCTTCAATACTGTCTGGGAGCCTATTCTGTCCCTCCTGGCGAAGGAATTCAACAAAATCACGTGCCCGAAATACCTTCGCCTCCTGCGACTCACGGATACACCGACCCCAGAAGATGGCCCTGGAAAATAGATACTTGGCAGTCATCCTGTAGGGCGCCCAGAGAGGGTAAGGACGTGGCACACTGGTTCGGGAGGGAGGTTCGGGGGGGGGGATATCCTTGTTCTAGGTTTTCTGCCTTTATTCTTTGGGTTTGTTTCCTTTCTTAGGGGACTGGCAAGTAGGTTCTTTCACGGGAGCTTCGACTCCCCTCGCACCCATGGGCACTTGCTTTACCGTTGAACGCTCTCTACTGTAACTGGATACGGGAAAGGGTGGGACCTGGGGTCAGCCAATATTGTTCCCCAATGAGAGTACATGAGATTTGTATTGTGTCTATCACTTTGTCAAAATTTAATAAAACAAAGTTAAACCAAAAAAAACACTATGTGCGGCTCAATATGTTATAAGCACAGAGGCTTCTCTCTGGCCCACTGAAGTAACGATCATTTTTTCCTTCCTGTTTACTTGCATTAGGGCACATGACTACCGCCAGTGTGTAGGTCATTGGTCTTTCCTTCGTGCGTCGCGCACGGTCAGCTTTCAGCCGGGGTCGTTTGAACAAGCCGACAGCAGATGCAGGTCTTCAAGTTCACTGGGCCGGTTGGGGCGATCTTTGTCTGGAGGGCCTACGTGGGGTCGTCGAGAAGGTTGCAACCCAGCGGTAATGATTTGGCGACAGGGGACAGAGGCCCTGTTCAAGAATCTGCTGGTGGAATGGCCTGGTTGGCTAAGAGCTTCCCAAATGCAACCATAGCATGTTTTCACAGGGACGGGGTCCATTTGTCTGCCCAGTGTAATGAGTTTTTTGTGAAAATTTGGTTGCCTTTTTTGTGATGCTGCAATTCTCACATTTCTAGGTGGTCATATTTGGGGGAGCCATGGTTGGTCGGGGAAGGAGTTAAGGAGTCATGTTTTGACCACAAAACGGGTTGACAACGTGGGGCATCACAGATCTAAGCGCAGGCGGATTCAAGATGTTGTAGGTTTTTGAATAACCCGGGGCAGGGGTGACACAGTCATTGGTGAAGGGCTGGAGGCATCCGCTACCGCAATTGTCCCTGGCCCAAGAGGGTCTGTTGTGGTTTCATATGAAGGGTGCAGCTGTAATTTAGTTCTGGTTTTGGGAGGGCAATTCAGCACAACGGTCTCGTGACGGTCCCTCACCTGTGGACAAAGAGGCCGCACCCCCCCTCGCAGGGCCCCGGAGACAGGTGCGGGCCGGAATGGACTGGTTGATGGCGGCGGCCCAATGGTGGCCGCAAGTTCCATTTTTTCACGGGTAGGTTTCCCACGGGAGGGCAACGATTGGTTGCCTGGGGGGGCAGCAGGGCTACCTGGGCAGCTTGTAGGGGTGGCAGGACAGCTTAAAAGGCTGTAGATCAGCCTGATGAGCACCTTGCTGCCTGCCTGCCCCAGAGGATTCCCTGTGCAGTCTGCCCCCACTACGAAGGAGACTTCTTTTACCCACCCTCCCATCCCTTTTGCTTCTAAATATGGTTGGGGTGCTGGTTAAGGAGTCATGTTTTGACCACAAAACGGGTTGCCAACGTGGGGCATCACAGATCTAAGCGCAAGCGGATTCAAGATGTTTTTTTTTTTTTATAACCCGGGGCAGGGGTGACACGGTCATTGGTGAAGGGCTGGGGGCATCCGCTCCCGCAATTGTCCCTGGCCCTAGAGGATAGCCCGTGTTACGCCCTGTAGGAGTGGAGGGGGATGGTGGCTGCGCCAGGGGACCAAGGTATGGCCCCGTTGCCCAGGCTCATCTCCTTGATTGGGTGCCAGGGGGTGTCTCTTTACTGGGTTGCTCTGGCATGATTCTTTTTTGGGGGGCCAGGTGCCTTGCTGGCCCTAGCTCCCTCTGTCTTGATGGAGTGGAGAGTTCGTCTTGTAAACGATGCCATTAGGCAGAGGTGGTCAATCATGACTCCTAATGGAGTGTGAGAATATGCGAGCAGGAGATTAGTTGTATTAGTAAAAAGTTTGCTGTATTAAACTATTCATTTTGTAAATATATGGAAATGTTATGCAATGTAAAGACAACTGTTGAATTTTAATGTCATGTTTATGAAGTGTAATAAATACAGCCGGAGAATGGATACATTCTCAAAACGCAAATATGGTTGTCTGTTGTGGTTTCATATGAAAGGTGCAGCTGTAATTTTGTTCTGGTTTGGGGAGGGCAATTTTGGCCTTCCTTCTTCAGCACAACGGTCCCTCACCTGTGAGTTGACCTCATGTTGCATGACAACTGTATGCAATAGCATGCTGTTCGGTTCTTGCCTCTCCAAATGACTTATACTGTCACACCTGATTCCTCATTGTGATTGGTGCATTTGAGGAGTCTCTAGAATGTTATTGTAAAGAAACATGAGTATCCTCCATGGCAGCAATTCTTTAAAAATGTCGACCAAAGTGTGTACAACAGAGGTAGTGGTGACAGGTGGTGGAATTTCATCTGGCACAAGCTATATTGGTTCCTGTGCTAATGGGCACCACTCTATGTCTGCCCCTTCCTTTGTCAAAAACAACAAGGTGATGATGAAATGCATGAATTAATCAAAGTCACTGGCAATCTCTCATGGCCGCATCCCAATCCTTCATTTTTCGCCCGCCTTGCCACCTCAGTATGGACCCGGCCATATGCAAATCAGCCTTGACCCTGCTCCTCATGGAAACAGTCCAGCCTGAACTGCTATGCCAGGTCCTCCCTTAACCGGAACACAGACAACCTCTGACCTGTTTCACCCTTGTTAGAGCTCCTCAGCCAGGCATAGTTTGGTTCCTGTTCCAGTGGCACAGTGAGCCCGGGTCCCACGTTTGGGCATACCCAGCGCACTTGGGGCATCAAATGCAAAAACAACAAGGTGATGGATTGAATGCTTGAATTAATCTCAGCCACTGGCAATTCTCTTGGCCTGCATCCCAATCCACCATTTTTCACCCACCGTGCCACCTAAGTTTGGACCCAGCCCTATTCAAATTAGCCTTGATCCTGCTCTTCATGGGGACAGTCCAGTCTGAACTGCCACGCCAGGTCCTCCCTGAACCAGTACACTGTCAATCTAGTAATGGATTTGCCCTACTTAGGGCTCTTCAGCTGGGTTTAACTTGAGTCCAGTGGCACAGTGAGTCTCAGCCACTGGCAATCACTTGGGGCCACATCCCATCCATCATTTTTTGCTCACCATGCCACCTCAGTTTGGATCCAGCCATATACAAATTAACCTTGAACCTGCTCCTCTTGGGAACAGTCCAGCCTAAACTTCCTTTGACAGTCTCACACTATAATCTTCCTCTTCCTCTTCATATTCAGACATGGGCACATCAAACAGACTTTGAGGAATGAATGCCAACAAAAGTGGTAAGGTAGTAGTCACTGTAGCAGTTGAAGTTGTCTCACGAGGTTTAGCAGTGGTCATTATTCCAGAATCAAGCTGCCTGTGTTTTATTGTGCCAGTTGCAGTGGTTGGATTTGGTAGAATCGTCATAGACAAAGTGCTTGAGATCACAGATGGTGTCGTTGGTGATTGACTAATAGAGACTGTTATTGTAGCAATTGTGGCTCATACTTATTTGGCAAATTTTGCTTTTGGGGGCTTTCTAGGTAGTGGTGGTGGTACAAAACTTAGAGGGCAGTTCAGAGTGTTCTTATAATGTGTTTCCTGCTAGAAGGGTAATATCTTCTTTACTATTTTGCTAAAATCTCTGAACATGCCATACCATTAACATTTAAATTTAGCCTTTTGTTAAAGCAAATTCTATTTCATTTGGAATTCTTTCTGATGTTTTTATTGGCTTTCAAACATCAGTCATGAAATTTTAACACGTCATGTGGCCTATGGGTTCTATTGATGTAAATACATATCTGGTATAGTTGTGTGGAACTTATCTAATTCATCTACACCTCCAGTTCCTGCTCTTCCTTCTATTCCCTCTGTGCTGATTATGTTTAGAATAGTCCTTCCAGGAACTTAACTTGAGTTCTGGAGCAGGTCTCCCACCAGTGTCCAAGCTTCCTGTCTGTCCTTCAATAGCAGGTCATGAACTCAACATTTGAGGTCCTGGAATCATTTTTGCACAATTCAGCCCTGAGATGTGCAGATATGGAATTGCACTTATCTGGTATTTGCTTCCATAATTTTTTTTTTTAAACTTTTTAGGACCAAATATCATTTGGTCCTAAAAAGTTAAAAAATAAATATGTGCCTCCTCTTTGACTACTCAACAAGCACGTGCCATTCAAGGTCATTGAATTGATATTTTCAGATCCTCTCAGTAGACATGCTTGAAAGTTGAATAGGCTGAAGAGACGGATGGCTATTTTGTTGGATTTACGGGAGAGTAAGTTATAGTTAGCTCAGGTAACTATAACTGCTGAATTTCACTGGTTTTGTATGAGTAAAAATCTGAGCCTAACTATAACGTCCTTGTAACCTTTGTTTTTTTTCAGTGAATTTATAAGGTTTTTTTAATTCTATTTCTTAACTATAATGTCCTTGTAACTTTTGGTTTTTTAAAGTTAATTTCTAAGGTTTTTCAAATTCTATTTCCTAACTATAACATCACTGTAACCTTTGTTTTTTTAAGTGAATTTCTATGGTTTTTTAACTAGCTGTCGCGTTTGCAGATTGGTAGAGAAAGGGGGCGTGGCATTTGACGGCCTCTCAGCAATTCCACTGTGTGGGACTTACTGGAGGTAACAGGAGGGCTTGTTGGCCCCCAAGGACACCCAGCATCCAAGGGGACCTAATCCCTCAAACAGTAGTGCTCTACGAGGCATGTTTGCAGAGTGGTGGAGAAAGAGGGTGTGGCCTCCGAAAACCGCAAAGCAATCCCGCTGTGTGGAACTTACTGTAAGTAACAGAAGGGGTTCCTGGCCCCCAAAGACCCTCAGCATCCAAGGGTATGTCATCCCCCAACCAGTAGTACAGCAGGAGACGGTTGCAGAGTGGTGGAGAAAGGAGGCGGCATCCTTTGACCTTTCAGCAATCCCGCTGTGTAGGACTTACTGGAGGTAACAGGAGGGGTAGTTGGTCCTCAAGGACCCTCGGGAGTCATGGGGACTTCATCCCTCAACTAGTAGTGCACCAGGAGGCGCATTTGCAGAGTAGTGATAAAAGGGGGCCGGGCCTTTTTTGGCATTTTTTGCTGTTTTATTCAAGGAAGGTGGGCCACGTACCCCCCTTCCCTGGGCCCATTTAGGCCTCAGGGACCACATCCCCTGGGGCCTGGCCTTTTTATTTATTTATTTCAAATTAAGAAAGGGGGCAGCACGGCCCCCCTTCTGAGTCAATTTTGGCACCGGGGATCCCATCCCCTGGGGCCCAGCCTCTATTCTGGGTACCCTGGTCCCACCCAGGGCACCTAGTTACTTCCGTTGGGGACCGCGGGGGGAGCCTGAAGGCCCCTAAAGTCCCTGCCGGCTCCCCGCCTCCTGCAGGAATCGGCATTGCTTTTAGACATGGAGAGCCACTGGAAAGGCAGTTCCCTGTGTCTAAAAGCAATTATGCTCTGCTTCCAGCAAGCAAGAGCATTTGTAATGCTCTTGCTTGCTGGAAGTGGAGCATTTGCTATGGATTGGCGGGAGCGGTCAAGCTCCTGCCATGCCTTAGCAAACAGCTATGTGGGCACCCCGGGACATAGCAGGAGCTAGCCCTTCGAAGTGGCGGTCCCCAGCGCCATTTATAGCCCACCTCCTTTCTTCTGTGCAAGGCCTGTCCCCGGGAGATGGCGGTCCCCAAGGCTGAGATAGGCCTGGGAGGGGGGGCTGCATGGCCCCCCTCCCAATTATTTTAAAAGAAGATGGCCCCGGGGAGGTTGTGGTCCCGAGGGCCTGGGGGGGTCCCTGAGGCCACCCCAATACATATTCATTATGGCCCTGGGGAGGTGGCAGTCCAAGAGGGTCAGAGAGGCCCCCCATAATAATACATTAGCCCTGGGGAGGTGGTGGTTCCTGGTGCCCGGGGGGTCCAAGAGGCCCCCCAATTTCTTTTTTTGGCACACGACCCTTGGGACGTGGTGGTCCCCGGGGCCAGGGGGGTCTGAGAGAAACCCTCTCATTTTACAAATAAGCCCCGGGGAGATGGTGGTCCCCAGGCCATTAATATGCCCCAGGAGGGGGGTCCCGTGCACCTCATACATATAGACATATACACACACACACATAGTGAGGATTCATCAAACAACGCCAAAGTTATTGGCAAATGGAAAAAACGCTCTTCCTATGGAAACTACATCCTAACTATAACTACCTACTTTGAACTACTTGGAGCTTTGAACACGACTACAGCCCGAACCACTGGACGGAATTACACCAAATTTGGTAGGAAGATAAGATTTTGATTTGCAGATCACGGTTTCAGTTATTTGGTGTAAATCCGTTCAGTAGTTGTAGAGAAATTTATGGGAAAGCAAATAAGGATATCTGGGCGGAGCCTAAGCACAGATGTTATGGTGAGACCTAATTGGCTGTCAGCACTTCAATCAGAAAGTGCTGGCAGCCGTCTTGGGACTAATATACATGATAGCACCACACTGAAATGCATTGTAGTGAATGGCAGTTTTTGAGGGTCACAAAAAGGAGAAATCATTTTTGATGGTACCATTATAATTTTAGGAATTGTGGTGTGTTCTAAGTTGATTTTACCCTGTGAAAAAGCCTTCTGCTGGGAGTACATCAATCATGTTTGAGGAGAGAAAACTGTTTTCTCATGATTTTCCCTTAGAGGTTATAGAAGGTGCTCCAGAAATTAAATGAGAGCATATTTTCTGTAAATTCACACTGTTCCCCAGCCATATGAGAATGAAGTCTGACATTCTCATTAAAACATGTACTTCTAACAGGAGCTGCCTGTCAGTCGATTCCCATATGTTCTACTGCAGCCTCATAGTGTTCCAGAGAACAACTAGAGCGCTAACAGTCTTACTTATGACAAAAGTATGACACACCTGAAGCCATCTTGATTGAATCAAACTGGTAAAACTTTAAAAAAATTGATTTAGAAAAGAACAAAATGAGGGGTTTCTTTTTGTCATAGAAATTACGGTTAGTGCTGTAGAAAGAAAAATTAGGAGACGTTTTAAGTGAGTTCTCAAATATCATTCTCTTCTATTTCATAATAACATTCTGACATGTAAACTGAAACATACACTTTCAACACCAGTATCAGACTGCCAGTTAACTCCCTGGTGATCAGCAGTTTACTAGAGCGTTCTGATGAGCAACTAGAGTGCTAACATTCTGAATTTACGTCACAAGTGTGGCACAACTGACCGCCATCTTGATGGAATCAAAGTGGAAAACTGAAAGCATTTTCTGCTGAGGATAATATAGTAAATGAGGAGATTAGGGAGGAAATATCACCCAAATGTAGCCTAAGTATAGCCCAATGCCAGAAGTGTGCAAAACACCCACACTTATTGGGCTTATTTATAAAAGTGCATGAAAGGGTTAACACATACTAACCATTCAGGAATGAAGTGACAACATAAAAAAATTAAATATATCTTTTTAGTGCTGCCATTTGCACTATCAGAGGGTGCAAAGTTGAAAATTGTGCCATAAATGGTTGCTTTGTGTGAGCGTTGTGAGCCATTCTTATTTTTAGTTTTTACATTTCCTGACAGTATGGCTAGAAAATAATATTTGACCATCAAACTCAATTTTCAGGTATGTGAATTACATTTAATTTGGAGAAAAAATGATCGAAAAGGTATATGTGTATGTGAGAATGTTATAAGAGAGTATCAAATATTTTTGAGAAAATATTGAAACTATATGAGGTAATGTATGAGTGGTTTTGTGAGTGGCTTTGTATGCTTAGTAACAGGTGAGTAAGATGCTTTATAAGTGTATGAGAATGTGACAGTTTGTCTGATTTGTAGACTAGGGGGCCGATTCCGATCTCGGCCGGTAGGGCTCCGAATCGGATTCGGCTTAACCGGATCCGATTCGGAGCCCTATTTCCCGACCGAGTCGTACGCGCGTCCGGGCGAGCGAGTCCGATGCGAATTCGCCGACCCGGTGCGTTCCCGGGTCGAACCGCACCGACCGACTCGCTCGGACTCGACTCGCACCGCGCAATGGAGACGTTCCCCGGCCGGGTGAGTACGATGCGCGCCGCGAGCAGTCCGACCGAGCCGCGCACTCTGGCTCCAAAGAGGAGTCGGAGACGTACTTTGGGGGGGTCCCCGTAGCCGCGCGAGTCGCACACAGGGGGGACCCATGGGTCCCCCCTACCTGTGCGTGTACGGCGCGAGTCGCTTCGCCGCGTACACGCTGTAGGGGGCGCCCTTGACCGCCTCGCACCCATTGAGCAATGGGAGCCCGCGTACGCGTTGTACGACGGGCTCCCATTGACTTCAATGGGAGTCCGACCGACTCGAGTCCGATGGCATACGTGCGCATCGTACTCGTTCGGTCGGGCTGCCAGAGTCCGATTCGGTCGGAAATCTCTCCGAGTCCGGCTCGGTCGGAGAGATTTCCGGCCCGAATCGGAATCGGCCCCTTTGTGTGTGAGAAGTTGGTTCACAATTTGTTGCTTTGAATTAGTATGTTGTACATTTGCTGCTTACTACATAGTGTAATTGCTAGTATAAAAAAACTGTAGATTAAGAGTTAAACTTTTAGTTAGCAAGACATTAGAAGATGTGGAAATATTTACATATGTCTATATGACATGCGGTTCTCAAAGAGTGTTTTCTTTGAATTCTGGGTGTTGTAGTTCTGTTGCACCGCTTTGTCAGAGAGCTACAGAAGCACATATACATTCAGTCCCTTACCCAGAAACTACTTGTGCATGTAGCAGATTCAAACATAGTTGCTGTCACATCTATTCAGCTCTTCCCCGTAACACAAGCAGTGAGGTGTTTGTTTATAGCCCCTTACATAGATATTTAGAGAGTCATAGAGATACAAAAATAGACAGTCACATACAGGCACATTTACTTAAATGTTTCATGGCACTGCTACAGGTGTATTCCTACAATTTCTCAGATGTTGGCAAGTAGAGACACAACCTTCTCATTCATGTAGAGAAATAATTTTTCAAACATGGATGATGCTTGGCAGTACAGGACCTGTGTGTGCACTTTACTTGTAGCTTGATTTGCCATGTAAAAGCTGTTATTGAGACAGCTACAGAAGCACGTATAGATTCAGTCACTCACCAGAAACTAATAATGCTTGCAGCAGACTCAAAGGTAGTTGCAGTCACACCTACGTAGCTCTGCATTGCCTAACACAGGCACTGAAGTATTTCTGTGGCCACTTACATCACATTTCGACAGTCATTAATGTATCATAGAAGGCAGTTACATACCGGCACATTTACTTAAACATCTCATGGCTCTGATAGAGGTGTACTTCTACACTCTCCCAGATATGTAGGCAAGTACTGGCACAATCTTCTCCACCATGCAGAGAAACAGTATATCAAAATGGGTGACGGTTACTAGTGCAGACCGTGTCTGTGCACTGTAACTGCAAGCTTCACTTGGCATGTTATAGGTATTTCTGAAGTGTCAAACACATGTTTTAGTGCACATAACACACTTATAAGATATGCTGTACGTATGCCATAAAGGATGCTGTTTTGGGCTTAAGAGATTGACAGGTGTCCTTTTGAGTTGAATAAGTTACTTGAGCACTTGTAGGCCCCTATGCGAAGTACTACATAGATTATGCACCCATAAAGCAACTGATATACATATTCCCCAGTAGCATAGACCCTCTCTGCAACCAAATCAAACAGCTACAGAAGCACATTTACATTCAGTCACTTACTAAAAACTACTTATGCCTGCGGCAGACACAAAGGCAGTTGCAGTCACATGTTCATAGCTTTCTATTCCCTTACAGAGGCACTGAAGTATTTGTGCAGCCACTTATATACACATTTAGACAGCCATAGAGCTACTAAAATATACAGTCACATACCAGCACATTTACTTAAACATCGTATGGCACTCAACAGAAGGGGGATGGGAGCACACTGCTTCACCTCCCAGCACAGTTCGCCCCTTTGCATCCTGGTAAATGCAGTTCAATTTAAATGCTTACTTGAAATTTTGCAGAGTGTTTCACCAAAGTTGGTGCAGGTTAGTGCTGTTAATCTCTAGACACATGTGTTTCTGGATTTTATCCTTCATCAGTAGAGATAAAACGAAATTCATCTGGGGTTTGCTGAGAAAGCTGCCACAATCCTCTCAGGTCTCTGTACCTCTCCCTGGCTCACAGGTGCATCTCCAAGAGCTCGTCAGCTCAGTGGCTCAAGGGAGCCTTTTTAAACAGAAGGGGGATGGGAGCACACTGCTTCACCTCCCAGCACAGTTCGCCCCTTTGCATCCTGGTAAATGCAGTTCAATTTAAATGCTTACTTGAAATTTTGCAGAGTGTTTCACCAAAGTTGGTGCAGGTTAGTGCTGTTAATCTCTAGACACATGTGTTTCTGGTTAAAGAAACCAGAAACACGTGTCTAGAGATCAGCACTATCTGCGCCAACTCTGGCGAAACACTTTGAATACTAGAGCAAAGCAAGCAACAAGAGACTGCATTAACCAGAATGCCAGGGGCGAACCTTGCTGGGAGGTGAAGCGGTGTGCTCCCACCCCTGTTCCTGTTTAAAAGTACTCCCGTGAGTCATTGATCTGACGAGCTCATGGAAGAAGCACCTGCGCGCCAGTGAGAGGTACTTGACCTGATGCAATGTTTGGCAGCCTACTCAGCAAACCCCAAATCTGAAGTCTTAATCTCTACTGATGATGGTTAAAGAACCAGAAACACGTGTCTAGAGATCAGCACTATCTGCGCCAACTCTGGCGAAACACTTTGAATACTAGAGCAAAGCAAGCAACAAGAGACTGCATTAACCAGAATGCCAGGGGCGAACCTTGCTGGGAGGTGAAGCGTGTGCTCCCACCCCTGTTCCTGTTTAAAAGTACTCCCGTGAGTCATTGAGCTGACGAGCTCGTGGAAGAAGCACCTGCGCGCCAGTGAGAGGTACTTGACCTGATGCAATGTTTGGCAGCCTACTCAGCATACCCCAAATCTGAAGTCTTAATCTCTACTGATGACGGTTAAAGAACCAGAAACACGTGTCTAGAGATCAGCACTATCTGCGCCAACTCTGGCGAAACACTTTGAATACTAGAGCAAAGCAAGCAACAAGAGACTGCATTAACCAGAATGCCAGGGGCAAACCTTGCTGGGAGGTGAAGCGGTGTGCTCCCACCCCTGTTCCTGTTTAAAAGTACTCCCGTGAGTCATTGAGCTGACGAGCTCGTGGAAGAAGCACCTGCGCGCCAGTGAGAGGTACTTGACCTGATGCAATGTTTGGCAGCCTACTCAGCAAACCCCAAATCTGAAGTCTTAATCTCTACTGATGACGGTTAAAGAACCAGAAACACGTGTCTAGAGATCAGCCCTATCTGCGCCAACTCTGGCGAAACACTTTGAATACTAGAGCAAAGCAAGCAACAAGAGACTGCATTAACCAGAATGCCAGGGGCGAACCTTGCTGGGAGGTGAAGCGGTGTGCTCCCACCCCTGTTCCTGTTTAAAAGTACTCCCGTGAGTCATTGAGCTGACGAGCTCGTGGAAGAAGCACCTGTGCGCCAGTGAGAGGTACTTGACCTGATGCAATGTTTGGCAGCCTACTCAGCAAACCCCAAATCTGAAGTCTTAATCTCTACTGATGACGGTTAAAGAACCAGAAACACGTGTCTAGAGATCAGCACTATCTGCGCCAACTCTGGCGAAACACTTTGAATACTAGAGCAAAGCAAGCAACAAGAGACTGCATTAACCAGAATGCCAGGGGCGAACCTTGCTGGGAGGTGAAGCGGGGTGCTCCCACCCCTGTTCCTGTTTAAAAGTACTCCCGTGAGTCATTGAGCTGACGAGCTCGTGGAAGAAGCACCTGCGCGCCAGTGAGAGGTACTTGACCTGATGCAATGTTTGGCAGCCTACTCAGCAAACCCCAAATCTGAAGTCTTAATCTCTACTGATGACGGTTAAAGAACCAGAAACACGTGTCTAGAGATCAGCACTATCTGCGCCAACTCTGGCGAAACACTTTGAATACTAGAGCAAAGCAAGCAACAAGAGACTGCATTAACCAGAATGCCAGGGGCGAACCTTGCTGGGAGGTGAAGCGGTGTGCTCCCACCCCTGTTCCTGTTTAAAAGTACTCCCGTGAGTCATTGAGCTGACGAGCTCGTGGAAGAAGCACCTGCGCGCCAGTGAGAGGTACTTGACCTGATGCAATGTTTGGCAGCCTACTCAGCAAACCCCAAATCTGAAGTCTTAATCTCTACTGATGACGGTTAAAGAACCAGAAACACGTGTCTAGAGATCAGCACTATCTGCGCCAACTCTGGCGAAACACTTTGAATACTAGAGCAAAGCAAGCAACAAGAGACTGCATTAACCAGAATGCCAGGGGCGAACCTTGCTGGGAGGTGAAGCGGTGTGCTCCCACCCCTGTTCCTGTTTAAAAGTACTCCCGTGAGTCATTGAGCTGACGAGCTCGTGGAAGAAGCACCTGCGCGCAAGTGAGAGGTACTTGACCTGATGCAATGTTTGGCAGCCTACTCGGCAAACCCCAAATCTGAAGTCTTAATCTCTACTGATGACGGTTAAAGAACCAGAAACACGTGTCTATAGATCAGCACTATCTGCGCCAACTCTGGCGAAACACTTTGAATACTAGAGCAAAGCAAGCAACAAGAGACTGCATTAACCAGAATGCCAGGGGCGAACCTTGCTGGGAGGTGAAGCGGTGTGCTCCCACCCCTGTTCCTGTTTAAAAGTACTCCCGTGAGTCATTGAGCTGACGAGCTCGTGGAAGAAGCACCTGCGCGCCAGTGAGAGGTACTTGACCTGATGCAATGTTTGGCAGCCTACTCAGCAAACCCCAAATCTGAAGTCTTAATCTCTACTGATGACGGTTAAAGAACCAGAAACACGTGTCTAGAGATCAGCACTATCTGCGCCAACTCTGGCGAAACACTTTGAATACTAGAGCAAAGCAAGCAACAAGAGACTGCATTAACTAGAATGCCAGGGGCGAACCTTGCTGGGAGGTGAAGCGGTGTGCTCCCACCCCTGTTCCCATCGTATGGCACTCATTCAGGTATACTGCTACACTCAATTACATATGCAGGAAAGTACAGACACAACCTTCTGAAAAATGCAGCCAAAAAGTTCATGAATCATGGGTGATGGCTACTAGAGCAGACCCTGTCTGTGTATTCTTACTCCAAGCTTCACTTGGCATGTTATAGGTCTTTCTCAAGTATCAAACCCACATTTTAGGGCACATAATAAACTTCTAAGATGTGCTGTAGCTATGCAATAAAGGATGATGTTTGTGCTTAAGAAATTGAGAACTGTCCTTTTGAGTTGCATAAGTTACTTGTGCACTTTCGGGCCTCTATGTCAAGTACTACATAGAGTATGCCATCCCTAAAACAATTGGCATAAATGCTCACAAAAGCATAGAGCCTGTCTTTTAGTTACAGAGACAGCTACAGAAGCACTTATACATTCACCAGAAACTATGCATGCAGCGGAGTCAAAGATAGTTCCAGTGACACCTACATAGCTCTCTATTGCCTAACACAGGTACATACACATTTAGACAACCATAGAGGTATTATAGCAGGCAGTTACACACCAGCATGTTTATTTAAACATCTCATGGCACTGATAGAGGTGTACTCCTGCACTCTCAGATATATAGGCAAGTACTGACACAACCTTCTCAGCCATGCACATAAATAGTCCTTCAAACATGGGTGATGGCTACTAGTGCAGACCCTGACTGTGCTCTCTCACTGCAAGCTTCACTTGGCATATGATAGGTCTTTCTCAAGTGTCGGATCTACTCAAAAACCCATGTACCCAGTCACTGACCCACTCAGACACTCGTGCACCCACTTAGACTCAAACAGTGAGAGACTCATTCAGACAGTGAGACACTTATGCAGGTAGTCCTAGACCCACACAGACAAACACACACCTAGTCAGACACCCATTGAGACACTCACACACTCAGTCACACACCCACTGAGGCACTCTTGCACTCACGCACACACACATTTTCAAAGGTTACAGGTAGGAAATTGAATTTTAAAAAGCCTTTGAAATTAACTGAAAAAACAAAGGTTACATGGACGTTATAGTTAGGAAATAAAATTAAAAAAACCTTAGAAATCTGCTAAAAAAACAAAGGTTACAGGGATGTTATAGTTAGAAAATAGAATTAAAAAACTTTAGAAATTCACTGAAAAAACCAAAGACTACAGGGGCGCTATATTTAGGCTCACATTTCATTCATACGAAACCAGTGAAATTCATCAGTTATAGTTACCTGAGCTAACAATAACTTACGCCCTCGCAATGCACTGCTTTTGACCTCACATATTACATCACTCATGACATGGTCAGTGACATCACTGATGACATCACCGATGACATCCAAATTGCATCACTGATGACATCATCCAGTTATTGTGAGTATTTTCTAAAAGTTTATGAGTGTTAAACAGATATATTAAGGTACCACAAAGTTAAATTAGCATACTTTGTGTACTACTAATGAGTGATTCCTTTTTTAACATTGTTTATGTGAGTCGCTGTGTGACTGTGTGTATCTGTGTGTGAGTGGGTGTATGAGTGACTGTACAGGTGTGTGAGTGGGTGTGTGAGTGGCTGTATGGGTTTAAAAGTAGGTATCTGAGTAGCTGTGTGGGTGACTTAGTGGCTGTGTGAGTGGCTGTATTGGTGAGTGAGTGGGTGTGTCAGTGACTGTATGGTTGGGTGAGTGGCTGTGTGAGTGGCTGCATGGGTGGGTGAGTGGGTGTGTCAGTGACTGTATGGGTGAGTGAGTGGGTATCTGAATGGCTGTATGAGTGAGTGACTGGGTGTGTAAGTGGCTGTATGGGGAAGTGAGCGGCTCTTTGAGTGAGTGTTTGGTTAAGTGAGTTGGTGTGTGAATGGCAGTATGGAAGATTGAGTGTCTGTGGGATTGCCTGTATGGGTGAATAAGTGGCTGTGTGAGTGGTTGTATGGATGTGTATTTGGGTATGTAAGTTGTTGTGTGGGTGTGTGAGTGAGTGTGTGAGTGGTTGTATGGGTGGGTGAGTGAATATATATTCTCTGAGAAAAACAAAGGTTACAGGGACGTTATAGTTAGGAAATAGAATTTTAAAAACTTAGAAATTCACAGAAAACAGGGACGTTATATATTTAGGCTCACATTTCACTTGTACAAAACCAGGGAATTTCAGCAGTTATAGTTACCTGAGCTAGCTAAACTTAAACCCCTGCAATGCACTGCGTATGGCCTCACATATTACATCATTCATGACATGGTCAGTGACATCACTCATGACATCACTCATAACGTCATCCACAGAACCACTCACACACCCACTCACATCCCTATACAACCTCTATTACGCCCACTCATTCACTCACACAACCACTCACATACCCATTCACAGACCCATACAAGTACTTACACAACCACTCACTTATCCATAGAGCCACTCACACACTCACAGAGCCTGATCATGCAACCAGTCACTCACCCATAGAGCCACTCATACAGCCACCCACTCACCCATACAGCTACTGACATACCCAGTTATTCACCTATATAGCCACTCACACACTCACTCACTCATACAGCCTCTCAACTGAGCCACTATATATATATATATATATATATATATATATAAATATATGCATATATATATATATAAATATATTCACTGAAAAAACCTAAAGTTACAGGGACGTTATAGTTAGGCTCATATTTCACTCATACAATACCAATGCAATTCAGCAGATATAGTTACCTGAGCTAACCATAACATTCGCCCCTGAAATGCACTGCTTATGACCTCACATATTACATCACCCATCACATGGTCAGTGACATCATTCATGACTTTACTCATGAAAAAGGGCAGGGTATCCGATGACCTCTCAGCAATCCCCCTGTGTGGGACTTACTGGAGGTAAAGGGGGGGTCCCTGGCCCCCAAGGACCCTCAGCATCCAAGGGAACTTCATCCCACAACCAGTAGTGTGCCAGGAGGTGCATTTACAGAGTGGGGGAGAAAGGAGGCGGGGCCTCCGGTGACTTCCCCGGGCCGGCCATTATTCCTTTTCTTATCTTTTATTAGGGGAGAGGGGTGCGCAACCTCCCTCCCTGGGCTGCTTTTGGCTCGAGGGACCCCATTTCTGGGGTCTGGCCTATTTGTAATAGGAGAGGGGGGCCACGTGGCCCCCCTCCATGTGCTGATTTCAGCCCCAGGGACCCTATCCCCCGCGTTACAGCCTTTGATTTCAAATATACAAAACTGGGCAGCCCTTTCCCCGGCCAATTTCAGCCCCAGGGACCCCATCCCCCGGGGGCCTGCCTTTCTCAAATGGTGAATGGAGGCCATGCGGCCCCCCTCCACAGGCCGATTACAACCCAGGGACCGCATCCCCCAGGGCCTGGCCATGTCTGCTTGGTGCCCCTAGGTCACCCAGTCTCACCTGGGACCACGGGAGAGCCTGAATGCCCCCACGGCTCCTGCCAGCTCCAAACCTCCTGTGGGAGCCAGCATTGCTTTGAGACAGAGGGAGCTGCTGCAAAGCAATTCTGCTTCACTTCCAGTAAGCGGGAACATTTTCAATGCTCTCGCTTGCAGGAAGTGTAGCATTTACTGTGGCTTGGCGGGAGCGGTAAAGCACCCCAGGACATAGCAGGAGCCAGCCCTGGGGGTGGCAGTTCCCAGGACCATCTTCAGCTCCATGAGGGGAGCCACAAGACCCCCTCCTTTATTCTTGTAGGGCCTGCTTCAGGGAGGTGGTGGTCCCCAGGGCTGAGAACGGCCAGGGAGGGGGGCTGCGCAGCCCCCTCCCATTTTTAAGAAATGAACTTGGCCCCGGGGAGATGGAGGTCCCTGGGGCATGGGGAGGTCCACAAGGCCCCCCAATTTATTGTTGGAATATTGCCCCGGGTAGGGGGGTGCCCGGTGCCTAGAGGAGTCTGAGAGGCCTCCCAATTATCAATAAATAGGCCCCCGGGAGGTGGTGTCCCCGGGACTTTAATAAGCCCAAGAAGGAGGGAGCCCTTGCTTCTTTTTTTAAAAAGATTTCAGCTGGAGTAGCGGATCCAACGCAGCTGTGTATATGTATATATATATATATGTATATATATGTGATCAAGGCCGCGTTGACGGCAGAAACGCGTCATGGCAGACACCGGTGATGGTGAAATAAAATAAAATATTGCTGCACTTATCTGGGTCCACGCTCGTTTTTTCCTACGGAAAAGGAGACGGAGGCGAGGTGTTTGATTTATATATATATATATATATATATATATATATATATATATATATATTCCAGAGTTCTTCCAACAACGGCCCTCTCACTCCCAGGGCAGAGAAAAGCAGCACAGCCAGGCACAGCAGGTTGTGAGTAATCCTTTTTCTTTTCTTTTTAAGCCACCGACAGTGCAACAAAAAGACCTACGCGTTTCGGCCGGAGCCTTCACTGAAAAAAACACAGGTTTCAGGGATGCTATAGTTAGGCTGACATTTAACTCATCTAAAACCAAAGAAATTCAGCCAATATAGTTAGCTGAGCTAACTATAACTTCAAACCCCCGCAATGCACTGCTGATGAAATAACATATTACATCACTCACGACATGGTCAGTGACATGACTGATGACATCACTGATGACATCTCAAATGACATCACTGATGATATCACTGATGACATCATCCAGTGACTGTGAGTGTTTCTTAAAAAGTTTAAGAATGTTATATATATATATATATATGCCAAGGTGATTTCGAAGAATGAGTGGGTGTATGAGTGTCTGTATGGATGATTCAGTGGGTGTGTGACTGACTGTATAAGTGGGTGATTATACGTGTTTCAGTGAATGTATGGGTGAGTGACTATGCTGTGTAAATGTGTGTATCAGTCTGTCAGTTGTTGTGTAAGTGCCTGCATGGGTTGTCGAGTAGGTACAGTGTCTATATGGGTTATTGATTAGTTGTCTGAGTACCTGTATGGGTACCTGAGTGTCTGTGCGGCTGGGTGAGGGGCTGTGTGATTCCATGCATGGATGTCTGAGTGGGTGAATCCCTGGGTGTATGGGTTCATCAGTGCATCTGTGAAGGATGGTATGGTTGAGTGAGTGTGTGTATGGCTGTGTCGGTGAGTGTATGGATGTCTCAGTGGTATATGGGTGAGTAACTTCATATGTGAAAGGCAGTATATGTGAGTGTTGGAGTACATAAGTGACTGTATGTGTGAGAGTAGCTGTATGGATGAGTGTGTGCTTGTGTCAGTGATTGTATGAGAGTCAGTATGTGTTAGTAGCTGTATGAATAAGTGAGGTGGTGTGTGTATAACTGTATAGATGAGTAAATGGCAGATTGATTGATTCACTGGGTGACTGACTAGGTGTGTGAGTAACTCTATGGGTGAGTGGCAGTGTGTATCTGTATGGATGTAATGAGTGCATATATCAGTGGCTGTATTGATGAGAGACTGCGTGTATGAATGACTGTATGGGTGAGTGAGTGAATCTATGTGAAGACCTATGAATCAGTGAGTGGGTATGTACTAACTGGTATTGGTGTGTCTATGGTTTCGAGAATGGTAGTCTGTATTTTAGAGTGGATGTATGAAAGGTTATATTTGGGTGTGAAGAGGTGCATCAGATATTAAGTGGATGAAGTCATCAGTGATGTCATTTGAGATGTCATCAATGATGTCACTGACCATGTCATGAGTGATGTAATATGTGACGTCATCAGCAGTGCATTGCGGGGTCGTGAGTTATAGTTAGCTCAGCAAACTATAACATCTGAATTTCTATGGTTTTGTACGAGTTAAATGTCAGCCTAACTATAACGTCCCTGAAACCTGTGGTTTTTTCAATGAATATCTAAGGTTTTTTAAATGCTAATTCCTAATTATAACATCCCTGAAACGTCTGTTTTTTTCAGTGAATTTCTAAGGTTTTTTAAATGCTAATTCCTAACTATAACGTCCCTGAAACCTCTGTTTTTTTCAGTGAATTGCTAAGGTTTTTTAAATGCTAATATTAACATTAACGTCCCTAAAACCTGTGGTTTTTTCAGTGAATTTCTAAAGTTCTTTAAATGCTAATTTCTAACTATGCCTACATAGTTAGGACATGTACAGAAAGAAGAAGAAAGGCCCAGAAAGAAGCAAGAGAAGTGCAGAAAGATGCAAGAGAGGTACAGAAAGAGGAAGAAAGGTGCTGAAAAAAGCAAGAAAATACAGAAAGAGGCAACAGAAGTCTGGAAAGAGGAAGAAAGGTGCAAAAAGAAGTAAGAGAAGTGCAGAAAGAAGCAACAGAGGTGCAGAAAGAGGCCTACTTCAACTGTACCTTACCACGAACTTATACAAATTAGCCTAATCACTAATCCTTCTCCCAAGATGTATTAAACCTCACTTTTCTCTTGAAGGTTCACTATCCATCAGCTGCTCAGAATGTTAGGCCTACCAAATGTAAAACAGCAATCCTAACCATATCACTGTTGTAAGTCTGAGCAAGTTTGTGAAGGCATGCATGCGTGTGTCTCTGCTTTTATCTAGTGACACGTTACATAAAAATAAACAAACAAATACTTGAATACCTGTGTGTCAAACAGCATACTCTGTAAATTTGTGTACAAAAAGGTAGACGCAAGAGAAGTACAGAAAGAAGCGAGAGAGGTGCAGAAAGAGGGAAGAGGGATGCAGAAAGAAGCAAGAGAAGTACAGAAACAGGCAGGAGAGGTGCAGAAAGAGGGAACAGGGGTGCAGAAAGAGGCAAG
Organism: Calotriton arnoldi; assembly: GCA_963921515.1. Taxonomy (NCBI): domain Eukaryota; kingdom Metazoa; phylum Chordata; class Amphibia; order Caudata; family Salamandridae; genus Calotriton; species Calotriton arnoldi. The sequence goes on from CAWUFW010005542.1 coordinate 802,922, forward strand.
AGAGGTACAGAAACAGGCAAGAGAAGTGCAGAAAGAGGCAAGAGAACTGCTGAAAGAAGCAACAGAGGTGTAGAAAGAAGCAAGAGAAGTGATGAAAGAGACAAGAGAGTTTCAGAAAGAAACAAGAGAGGTGCAGAAAAAAGCAAGAGAAGGGCAGAAAGAGGCAAGTGAGGGCAGAAAGAGGCAAGAGAAGGGCAGAAAGAGGCAAGAGAGGTGCAGAAAGAGGCAACTGAGGTCCAGAAACAGGCAAGAGAGGTGCAGAAAGAGGAAAGAGGGGTGAAGAAAGAGGCAAGAGGGATGCAGAAACAGTCAAGAGAGCTGCAGAAAGAGGCAAGAGGGTTTCAGAAAGAAGCAAGAGAGATGCGGAAAAAAGCAAGAGAAGTGCAGAAAGAACCAACTGAGGTGCAGAAAGAGGCAAGAGGGGTGCAGAAAGAGGCAAGAGAACTGCAGAAAGAGGCAAGAGAGCTGCATAAACAGGCAAAAGTGGTGCAGAAAGAGAACGGGGTGCAGACAGAGGCAAGAGAGGTGCAGAAAGAGGGAAGAGGGATGCAGAAAGAGGCAAGAGGAGTGCAGAAAGAACCAACAGAGGTGCAGAAAGAGGCAAGAGGTGTGTAGAAAGAGGCAAGAGGTGTGTAGAAAGAGGCTACAGAAGTGCAGAAAGAAGCAAAAGAGGTGCAGAAAGAGGCAAGAGAGGTTCACAAAGAGGGAAGAAGGGTGCAGAAAGAGGCAAGAGTGGTGCAGAAAGAAGCAAGAGAGGTGCAGAAAGAAGCAAGAGAAGTGCTGAAAGAAGCAACAGACGTGCAGAAAGAGGGAAGAGGGGTGCAGAAAGAGGCAGGAGAAGTGTAGAAAGAAGCGAAAGAGTTGCAGAAAGAGGCAAGAGAAGTGCATAAAAAGGCAACAGAGGTGCAGAAACAGGCAGGAGAGGTGCAGAAAGAGGCAAGAGAAGTGCAGAAAGAAGCAACAGAGGTGCAGGAGAAGGCAAGAGAACTGCAGAAAGAGGCAAGAGATTTGCAGAAAAAGGCAAGAGAGGTGCAGAAAGAGGAAAGAGGGGTGCAGAAAGAACCAATGGAGGTACAGAAAGAGGCAAGAGGGGTGCAGAAAGAGGCAAGAGAAGTGCAGAAAGAAGCAATAGAGGTGCAGAAAGAGGAAAGAGAACTGGAGAAAGAGGCAAGAGAGGTGCAGAAAGACGCAAAAGAAGTGCAGAAAGAAGCAAAAGATGTGCAGAAAGAGGGAAGACGGGTGCAGAAAGAAGCAATAAAGGTGCAGAAAGAAGCTAGAGAAGTGCAGAAAGAAACAACACAGTTGCAGAAAGAGGCAAGAGGAGTGCAGAAAGAGGGAAGAGAAGTGCAGAAAGAAGCAACAGAAGTGCATAACGAGGCAACAGAAGTGCATAACTAGACAGGAGAGATGCAGAAAGAAGGAACAGGGGTGCAGAAAAAGGCAAGAGGTACAGAAAGAGGGAAGAGGGGTATAGAAAGAGGCAAGAGGGTGTAGAAAGAAGCAAGAGTGAGGTGCAGAAAGAGGCAACAGTGGTGAAGAAACAGGCAAGACAGGTGCAGAAACAGGCAAGAGAATTGCATAAACAGGCAAGAGAAGTGCTGAAAGAGACAAGAGAATTGCAGAAAGAAACAAGAGAGGTGCATGAGAAAAGCAAGAGAAGTGCAGAAAGAGGCATGTGAGGTGCAGAAAGAGGCAAGGGAAGTGCAGAAAGAGGCAAGAGAAGTGCCGAAAGAAGCAACAGAGGTGCAGAAGGAGGCAAGAGAACTGCAACAAGAGGCACAAGATTTGCAAAAGCAGGCAAGAGAGGTGCAGAAAGAGGAAAGAGGGGTGTAGAAAGAGGCAAGAGGGGTGCAGAAAGAAGCAAGAGAGATGACAAAAAAAACAAGAGAAGTGCAGAAAGAAGCAACAGAGGGGCAGAAAGAGGCGAGAGAGGTGCAGAAGAAAGAAGCAAGAGAGGTGCTGAAAGAAGCAAGAGAGGTGCAGAAAGAAGGGACGTGCAGAAAGCGGAAGAGATGTGCAAAAAAAAAGCAAGAGAAATACAGAAAGAGGCAAGACAGGCACAGAAAGAAACAAGAGCGGTGCAGAAACAGACAACAGAGGTGCAGGGAAGTGGGGTGCAGAAAGAGGGAAAAGGGGTGCAGAAAGAAGCAAAAGAGTTGCAGAAAGAAGCAAGCGAGGTGCAGAAAGAAGCAAGAGAAGTGCAGAAAGAAGCAACAGAGGTGCAGAAAGAGGCAAAAGGGGTGCAGAAAGAAGCAAGAGAGGTGCAGAAAGAAGCAAGAGAAGTGCAGAAAGAGGCAAGAGAGGTGCAGAAAGAGGCAAGTGAGGTACAGAAAGAGGGAAGATGGTGCAGAAAGAGGTAAGAGAAGTGCAGAAAGAAGCAACAGGGGTGCAGAAAGAGGCAAGAAAGGTGCAGAAGAAAGAAGCAAGAGGTGTTGAAAGAAGCAGGAGAGGTGCAGAAAGAAGGGAGGTGCAGAAAGCGGAAGAGATGTGCAGAAAGAAGCAAGAGAATTGCAGAAAGAGGCAAGCGAGGCACAGAAAGAAGCAAGAGTGGTTTGCGCACCATTAGTACCAATTTAATACCCACATTTAGCAGTAAGTAACAGGTGACCATTCCAGGTTTGCAAAGGGCCTTCCACCACGCTGTAACACTTGTTGCAAAAGACACACAATTGATGGACGGAATGCAGAACAAATCAAAACATTCACCCTCAGTTGAGAGATCTGGGTTAAATCCATCATTCTTTTGCTCACCATGCCACCCCAGTTTAGACCTGCCCTTACGGAAATCAGTCTTGACCCTGTGCCTCATGGGAACAGTGCAGCCCGAACTGCCAAGCCAGATCCTCCCTGGACCTGAAACAAGCATCCTAGGACCGGTTTCGGGGTTTCACCCCTCATCAGCCAGGATAGCTTAATTCCAGTGGCACAGTGAGCCCGGGACCCACGTCTGGGCATACCCGGCGCACTTAGGGCGAGAAAGCAAAGACACACAATTGATGGACGGAATGCAGAACAAATCAAAACATTCACCCCCAGTCGAGAGATCTGGGTTAAATCCATCATTCTTTTGCTCACCATGCCACCCCAGTTTAGACCTGGCCTTACGCAAATCAGTCTTGACCCTGTGCCTCATGGGAACAGTGCAGCCCGAACTGCCAAGCCAGGTCCTCCCTGGACCGGAAACAAGCATCCTAGGACCGGTTTCGGGGTTTCACCCCTCATCAGCCAGGATAGCTTAATTCCAGTGGCACAGTGAGCCCGGGACCCACGTCTGGGCATACCCGGCGCACTTAGGGCGAGAAAGCAAAAGACACACAATTGATGGACGGAATGCAGAACAAATCAAAACATTCACCCCCAGTCGAGAGATCTGGGTTAAATCCATCATTCTTTTGCTCACCATGCCACCCCAGTTTAGACCTGGCCTTACGCAAATCAGTCTTGACCCTGTGCCTCATGGGAACAGTGCAGCCCGAACTGCCAAGCCAGGTCCTCCCTGGACCGGAAACAAGCATTCTAGGACCGGTTTCGGGGTTTCACCCCTCATCAGCCAGGATAGCTTGATTCCAGTGGCACAGTGAGCCCGGGACCCACGTCTGGGCATACCCAGCGCACTTAGGGCGAGAAAGCAAAAGACACACAATTGATGGACGGAATGCAGAACAAATCAAAACATTCACCCCCAGTCGAGAGATCTGGGTTAAATCCATCATTCTTTTGCTCACCATGCCACCCAGTTTAGACCTGGCCTTACGCAAATCAGTCTTGACCCTGTGCCTCATGGGAACAGTGCAGCCCAAACTGCCAAGCCAGGTCCTCCCTGGACTGGAAACAAGCATCCTAGGACCGGTTTCGGGGTTTCACCCCTCATCAGCCAGGATAGCTTGATTCCAGTGGCACAGTGAGCCCGGGACCCACGTCTGGGCATACCCGGCGCACTTAGGGCGAGAAAGCAAAAGACACACAATTGATGGACGGAATGCAGAACAAATCAAAACATTCACCCCCAGTCGAGAGATCTGGGTTAAATCCATCATTCTTTTGCTCACCATGCCACCCCAGTTTAGACCTGGCCTTACGCAAATCAGTCTTGACCCTGTGCCTCATGGGAACAGTGCAGCCCGAACTGCCAAGCCAGGTCCTCCCTGGACCGGAAACAAGCATCCTAGGACCGGTTTCGGGTTTTCACCCCTCATCAGCCAGGATAGCTTGATTCCAGTGGCACAGTGAGCCCGGGACCCACGTCTGGCCATACCCGGCGCACTTAGGGCGAGAAAGCAAAAGACACACAATTGATGGACCGAATGCAGAACAAATCAAAACATTCACCCCCAGTCGAGAGATATGGGTTAAATCCATCATTCTTTTGCTCACCATGCCACCCCAGTTTAGACCTGGCCTTATGCAAATCAGTCTTGACCCTGTGCCTCATGGGAACAGTGCAGCCCGAACTGCCAAGCCAGGTCCTCCCTGGACCGGAAACAAGCATCCTAGGACCGGTTTTGGGGTTTCACCCCTCATCAGCCAGGATAGCTTGATTCCAGTGGCACAGTGAGCCCGGGACCCACGTCTGGGCATACCCGGCGCACTTAGGGCGAGAAAGCAAAAGACACACAATTGATGGACGGAATGCAGAACAAATGAAAACATTCACCCCCAGTCGAGAGATCTGGGTTAAATCCATCATTCTTTTGCTCACCATGCCACCCCAGTTTAGACCTGGCCTTACGCAAATCAGTCTTGACCCTGTGCCTCATGGGAACAGTGCAACCCGAACTGCCAAGCCAGGTCCTCCCTGGACCGGAAACAAGCATTCTAGGACCGGTTTCGGGGTTTCACCCCTCATCAGCCAGGATAGCTTGATTCCAGTGGTACAGTGAGCCCGGGACCCACGTCTGGGCATACCCGGCGCACTTAGGGCGAGAAAGCAAAAGACACACAATTGATGGACGGAATGCTGAACAAATCAAAACATTCACCCCCAGTCGAGAGATCTGGGTTAAATCCATCATTCTTTTGCTCACCATGCCACCCCAGTTTAGACCTGGCCGTACGCAAATCAGTCTTGACCCTGTGCCTCATGGGAACAGTGCAGCCCGAACTGCCAAGCCAGGTCCTCCCTGGACCGGAAACAAGCATCCTAGGACCGGTTTTGACTGGGGGAGAATGTTTGCATTGTCAGCATTCCGTCCATCATTTGTTTGCTGTAACACTTTTCGCCCTAAGTGGGATAAAAAGGGTATGCCCAGACATGGGTCCCTTGCTCACTGTGCCACTGGATTCAAGCTAGCCTGGCTGAAGAAGGGTGAAATACCCTGAAACCGGTCTCAGGATGCTTGTTTCCGGTCCAGGGAGGACCTGGCCTGGCAGTTTGGTCTGGACTGTTCCCATGGGGCACAGGGTCAAGACTGATTTGCATATGGCTGGGTCCAAACTGGGGTGGCGTAGTGGGCAAAAGAACGATGGATTTAACCCAGATCTTTTGACTGGGGGAGAATGTTTGCATTGTCAGCATTCCGTCCATCATTTGTTTGCTGTAACACTTGTCGCTGCATTTTTGGTAACGTTTGAGCCGTTTGAGCTAGAAACAAGGTTTTTTTGTTCAAATCTGCAGAATATGCAGCAGATGATGGATTATACGGCAAATGCGCAAAATGTCTAATTATGCTAAAATCGGTGCAGCCGAACAGTCACATAATTCCAGGGCCCTGCTCATACCTCCGACTAGGTCCAGAAGTGCTCCTCAGTGGTTCCTTCTTTTTTTTTGTCTCATTGAGTTTATAGTTTAGCTTCAATGGACATTTACAACGCCAATAGCCCTAACTTTCACAAAATCGAGACCTATTACATTGCAAATGCTTCTTTAACTAGTAGTCACGTTTGCAGAGTGGTGGAGAGAGGGGGCTGGGCCTTCGACCACTGCTCAGGAATTCCGCTGAGGTCCCCTTGTGTCCTAAGGACCTCAGGACTAAAGTGGACTTCATCCCCAAAGCAGCAGTGCGCCAGGATGCGCGTTTGAAGAGTGGTGTAAAAAGGGGCATGGCCTCCTACCACCTCTCAGCAATCCCAATCTGTAGGGCTTACTGGAGGTCCTTGGTGGCCTAGTTGGCCCCCAGGGACCCTCAGTAGCGACTGGGACTTAATCCCCCAACCCAGAGAGCGCCAGGAGGCGCATTTGCAGAGTCGTGCAGGGAGGGTGCGGGGCCTCCGGCGAGTTTCCGGTTTCTTTTTGTTATTTTTATTTTAAGAAGGGGGGCTGTGTGGTCCCCCTTCTCTTGAGCATTTACGGCCCCGGGTATTCCATCCCCCAGGGCCTGAGCCATTTTTTTTAAATACAAAGGGAGGGGGCGCGCAGCCCACTCCTCAGGCTGATTACGGCCCGGGTACCCCATCCCCCGGGGCTAGGCCTTTGTTTAATTATTTTGTGTAAAGGGGAGGGGGGTCATGCGGTCCCCCCCCCAGGCCGATTTCAGCCCCGGGGGACCCCATCCCCCGGGGCCCAGCCTTTAAAAAAAAAAAATTCAAACATTTTTTAAGGAAGGGGGTAAGCGTGGCTCCTCTTCCCTGGGCCAGTTTTGGCCCCAGGGACCCCATCCCCCGGGGCATGGCCAATCCTTTTTTTATTTAATTTTTTGTAAAAAAAGGGAGGGGGGCCTAGTGGCCCCCCTCCCGGGCCAATTTCCACCCCGGGGACCCTATCCCGGGCCTTGGCCTCTTTTGGGGACCACGGGGGAGCCCCAATGCCCCCACAGTCCCTGCAGGGTCCCTGCATCCTGTGGGAGCAGGCATTGGTTTTGGGCAAAGGAAGCTGCTGACATGCAGCTCCTTTTGCCCAAAAGCAATACTGCTTCGCTTCATGGAAGTGAGAGCAGTTTTCCTGCTCTCGCTTCAATGAACCGAAGCAGATGTTTGCTATATGCAAAAGAAACAATTGATGGACGGAATGCTGGACAATGAAAACATTCACCCCCAGTCACAAGGATCTGGGTTAAATCCATCATTCTTTTGCTCACCACACCACCCCAGTTTGGACCCAGCTATATGCAAATCAGTCTTGACCCTGTTCCTTGTGGGAACAGTGCAGCCCGAACTGCCAAGCCAGGTCCTCCCTGGACCGGAAACAAGCATCCTGGGACCGGTTTCAGGGCATCACCCTTCATCAGCCAGGCTAGCTTGAATCCAGTGGTGTGGTGAGCACGGGACCCACGTCTGGGCATACCCTTCCCACTTAGGGCGACATATGCAAAAGAAACAATTGATGGACGGAATGCTGGACAATGCAAACATTCACCCCCAGTCACAAGGATCTGGGTTAAATCCATCATTCTTTTTCTCACCACACCACCCCAGTTTGGACCCAGCTATATGCAAATCAGTCTTGACCCTGTTCCTTGTGGGAACAGTGCAGCCCGAACTGCCAAGCCAGGTCCTCCCTCGACCGGAAACAAGCATCCTGGGACCGGTTTCAGGGCATCACCCTTCATCAGTTGTTTACCACATACGAACTGCTCCCAGTTTAGTGACCAAGGTTTTTTTTACAGTGCTTTCTTAAGAAAGTGGAGACATCTCACTAAAAGTTACGGACTGGTCTCACACACCACCTGGTGTCATGCTTCATCATTGGCCAGTCCTCGCCCTCCAAAAACTTGGTTTGATGGAGGGCGGGCATACACCTGACGACAGGGATGCACTTCTAAGCTAAGTGGGGGACCGTGAAGAGAATAAGTGAGTGATTTAAAAAGCTTTATGGTTGCCTATTAAATTTTAATGTGAGTTGTGGCCATATGGTATTAAAAACAAGTGGACGGTGTGTTAAGGAAGAAATGTTCTTACACCGTTATATAAGTGATGGTCAACATGTTTCTGCCTTGTGGCCCGGTTGGGTCCATGGCATTCATCAGGACCTAATATAAAAGGGGCTCCGTTCTTACCCTACTGCAAAGAGTAAGTACCACTTCGTGGCGTGATAATTATCACTGTCCACACAATATATTAGTCTTGTGGCTCCTTTACGCCTGAAAATAGAAAAATGCAGACAAACCTAGGTCATTTCAGAACAACATATTCTTAACAACCACATGCACAACATTACGTCAGTGGCTAGGAGTGTGACACGTGTGAATTTGTGCACACTCTAAATTTATCCAGAACTCTTACCACGGGAAAGAAAATTCTAAGCCCCATAGGAGTGAGTGAGGGGAAGACCCCTGTTCCTAAGCTGTAAGGAAAGGAGGAAACAAAAAGCAGGATAAGCAATTGTAGCAAATTTAAAACAGCACACACCCAAAGTATACACGCAACCATTGAATTTCAAACATTCAACCACTCTCTTACGGTCTCAGGGGGCGTCTCCCTTGATAGCACCTAGGTGTTGCCTCTCCTCCTCCTCGCCGGTAAGTGAGAGAACAGCGAGTCGGGGTATTTATAGACCTCGTAACGAGAAAGAGATGGTGATTGGGAGCCTTAATTGGGTAATTGGATAACAGATCGTCGTTTCCGTTGTCCCATGCGCGCCATGGTTAAGTTGCAAAACGCGCTGCCTGACCTGCTGCGTGGCGTCGCATAATCAATCGTGAATTTATCCGGTGTCCCAGTCGAGCGCGCCTTAACAATTGCCTGGCTATCGTTCATCGCCAAACGGTGATGCTCATTGTTATCGTGCAGCATGCGGGAGCGTAATCGCACACAGTGGTCAAATGTTACCGCATGTTAAGAGATTGGCGTGCCTAAGTGCTCATGCTTTAGGCAAGGAAATGCGTATGTTTAAATAAGGAGGCCCGCCAAGGTGTAATAGCGTGATGTGTAGTTTCTGCATATACAGATGGGCGTGTCTGTGTGCCCTTAATCTATATGCGCAAGCTTATGTTCAGTGTCTACGGGCGAGACTCTTGATTTATTCGCAGTATACCGTTATGTGATCGTACGTAGTGGTCAAATACTGCCACATTTAAAAAGATGTACGTGCCTTAGTACTTGTGTTTAGCAAAAAAGTGCGCATGTTAAGAGAAGACGCCAAAGTGTAAAAGGTCACATATACACAAATCGGCATTACTAGGTGCTCGTGTGCTTATTATATGCGTGAGCTGAGAATGCATCCAAAAGACATTATCACGTGATAGGTCACTGCCCCACGTCTGGGCATACCCTTCCCACCTAGGGCGACATATGCAAAAGAAACAATTGATGGACGGAATGCTGGACAATGCAAACATTCACCCCCAGTCACAAGGATCTGGGTTAAATCCATCATTCTTTTGTTCACCACACCACCCCAGTTTGGACCCAGCTATATGCAAATCAGTCTTGACCCTGTTCCTTGTGGGAACAGTGCAGCCCGAACTGCCAAGCCAGGTCCTCCCTGGACCGGAAACAAGCATCCTGGGACCGGTTTCAGGGCATCACCCTTCATCAGCCAGGCTAGCTTGAATCCAGTGGTGTGGTGAGCACGGGACCCACGTCTGGGCATACCCTTCCCACTTGGGACGACATATGCAAAAGAAACAATTGATGGACGGAATGCTGGACAATGCAAACATTCACCCCCAGTCACAAGGATCTGGGTTAAATCCATCATTCTTTTTGTTTGCTGTAACACTTTTCGCCCTAAGTGGGATGGGTATGCCCAGACGTGGGTCCCTTGCTCACTGTGCCACTGGATTCAAGCTAGCCTGGCTGAAGAAGGGTGACATACCCTGAAACCGGTCCCAGGATGCTTGTTTCCGGTCCAGGGAGGACCTGGCCTGGCAGTTCGGTCTGGACTGTTCCCATGGGGCACAGGGTCAAGACTGATTTGCATATGGCTGGGTCCAAACTGGGGTGGCATAGTGGGCAAAAGAATGATGGATTTAAACCAGATCTTTTGACTGGGGGAGAATGTTTGCATTGTCAGCATTCCGTCCATCATTTGTTTGCTGTAACACTTTTCGCCCTAAGTGGGATGGGTATGCCCAGACGTGGGTCCCTTGCTCACTGTGCCACTGGATTCAAGCTAGCCTGGCTGAAGAAGGGTGACATACCCTGAAACCGGTCCCAGGATGCTTGTTTCCGGACCAGGGAGGACCTGACCTGGCAGTTTGGTCTGGACTGTTCCCATGGGGCACAGGGTCAAGACTGATTTGCATATGGCTGGGTCCAAACTGGGGTGGCATAGTGGGCAAAAGAACGATGGATTTAACCCAGATCTTTTGACTGGGGGAGAATTTTTGCATTGTCAGCATTCCGTACATCATTTGTTTGCTTTAACGCAGATGTTTGCTATGGCAGGGCGGGAGCAGTGCTCCTGCCCTGCCATAGCAAACTGCAATGTCCCGGGGGTGGGCACCCCGGGACATTGCTGGAGCCAGCCCTGGGGGATGGTGGTCCCCAGGGCCATGGAAGGCTCCACGAGGGGGCAGAGCGGCCCCCCTCTATCAAATTTAAAGCCCCGGGGCCGGGGGGCTGCTACAGACTTCCGTATGTTAATTACTCAATGCACCGGGGAGGTGGTGGTCCCTGGGGCAGTGGGGGGGCAGGAGTCCCCCACACTTAATTTTCTTAATTGAAGCCTAGGGGAGGTGGCGGTCCCTGGGGCAGTGTGGGGGGGCAGGAGCCCCCATACACATTATTAATAAAAAAAAGCCCCAGGGAGGTGGCGGTCCCCAGGGCTGTGGGGGGGCATGCGGCCCCCGCATTTAAACATAAAGGCCCCAGGGAGGTGGCAGTCCCAGGGGCTTGGGGGGCCCATGAGGCCCCCCAACCATAATTAAGGAATGCCCCGGGGAGGTGGTGGTCCCCAGGGCAGCGTGGGGGGCAGTAGCCCCGCCCACGCTTTTTTTTATCATGAAGCCTCGGGGAGGTGGCAGTCCCCATGGCTGTGGGGGCCCCACATCACTATTTTGTAATGCCCCCGGGACCTGGCCCACCTGAGGGCTTCAAGAATTTTTGGCCAGATTCGCGGACTTTATGCGAATCCCGCCGAATCTGTTTTAAAAAAAAATTCATTTTTGGGCCCTTGGGGTCCCTGTGGGAACCCCTGAGCAGCCCTAGGGGGTCAGGGTGTTCCTACCCTGCCCCCTTTTCTTGTTTTTTTCACCTTTTTCTTGTGACTCGGTTGAACCGAGTCACAAGATGGCTGCCACTACTTCCTGGTTTGGAGGGTTGGCAGCCAATCAGAAGTCAGCTCGTGATCAGGAGGGTTCGCGGATCCACAGCAGTAACCAGATATCTATATTTTTTTATGTATGAATTTCTCAGGAACTACTGAATGGATTTACACCATTTAAAAAAAGGTCGCTTTCTGAACCAAGAGCTACCTTTTTTGCCAAATTTGGTGTAATTCCGTTCAGCAGTTCGGTCTGTAGCCTTGTCTAAAGTTTCCTATGGAAATTAACATGAAGAAAACGCGTTTTGGGACCCCCCTTTTTCCTTGACCCCCGCTTGGCGAATCACCCCGAAAGTTTCAAGACAGGAGCTGACCGGAGCACCTCATTAGTTTTGAAAATTTCACAAAATTCGTCAAACGGCGCCAAAGATATTGGCAAAAGAAAAAACGATTTTTGAATAGAAACAAGGTCCTAACTATAACTATCTACTGGCGACCGCCAGTAGGTAATATATATGTCAAAACAATACCCTTTCAGGCATAGAGTGACACATAAATTATGCAAAAAAGAAGCAGAGAATTCTGGGTAGTTCTCAAGTTTAGGTGGAAAACAGCTCCTGTATAGAGCACTCTCAACACCAGCGATACTCTAGATCTGCTCACCTCAAATGTCTGCTTTTCTATCAAAGTCTTTAAGCATAGGATTAGCACAGTGCCATCCATGCCGAGATAGAAAGGGACAAAGTCTTTTGCAATTTTTTCAGCAAAGTCTTTAAGCATAGGACTAGCACAGTGCTGTCCAAGCAGAGCTGTAAAATGACAAAAGCCATTTACCACTCCAGGCACATTACAGCTTTGAATTGGCAAAATACCAAAAGCCCACCTGAAATGAGCAAAAGCAACCCTTGACACAGTGTTTCGCTCTACTTAGAGCTCTTCAGAGCGGTATAGCTTTGTCTAGACACAAGGGAGCACCCAGTAAAAGTCAAAACAATACCCTTTCAGGCAAAGAGTGACGCATAAATTATGCAAAAAAAGAAGCAGAGAACCCTGGGTAGTTATCAAGTTTAGGTGGAAAGCAGATCCTGTATAGAGCACTCTCAACACCAGCAACACTCTAGATCTGCTCACCTCAAATGTCTGTAATATTGTGCCTGGAGTGGTAAATGGCTTTTGTCATTTTACAGCTTGGCTTGGACAGCACTGTGCTAGTCCTGTGCTTAAAGACTTTGCTGTAAAAATGGCAAAAGACTTTGTCCCTTTCTATCTCGGGTGATGCTGTGAGCCTCCAAGTGGCAAACCACTTGGAGGCTGTGCTGGATGCAGACAAGCCACGCGAATTACCAAAGATTATTGCAAAAGCATTTAAAACTATAGGCTACAATAGTCTGGGAGTTAAGCCTTTTACTCAAACGCAAACGCAATCTCAAACTCAACAAAAAGCCCACACTGATAAAGACGGGCGTCTGTTCTTTCCTAAAAATAACTAGAAAAATAAGAAACAGGGGCAGCAACAACAGAAGCAAGGTTCGCGTGCTGGTTCACCAACACCTGAGTCTTCGGAGCGTACTTATGACTTGCGCGATCGCGCGAAACTTAAGACTCCTGATTGATTTCAGGTCCCTGATCAGCGCTCTCCTCGTTCTTTACAGGACACTTCGGACTCTCACGTCGGAGGTGGGGAGCATCAGGATCGTGGCAAAAGTCAGACCACTCAACAGGGACGAGATCAACCTCGACAGTTTGACGTTAAAGCCAAACAAGAGGACCTGCCTCGTTTTAGACCCCCGTACCAGAAGAAGAAAGTTGCCACTTTAACAGCGAGATATGCCTCAGACGGTGAGAACACAACTCCTGGACTCGACATGTGCGGTGACTCTGCTCAACAGCGCCGTGGAAGTTACCATAGTGTGGGAGGCACTGCATCCCTGTCTGGAGGCAACAGCAACTGATACCGTCATCACTGTGGAAACAGCAGATACCCGGGTTGCCCCCCCCCGGATAGACTGTATAACATTATTTTTTAAATTGAAGGTGATGCACAACGTCCAATCAAGGCGGTTTTCTGGGAAAATCTAACCTCCTCATACGACATTTTGTTGGCGGAGACAGATTAGCCTCCACCCTTTGTATTAGCCGCTTCTAGAGGGGAGGACGTGATACTTCCGAGTTTTTCGCGTTACGTCCCTGTGAAGCATGCACAGGCTTTAGCAGCTGAGTGGGCTTTGGTCCTTGCCCCCGCTGTGTACCGTAACCAGGTGGGCTGGGATGTAGGTTCACCGGCATATGAGATACCTTTACAGTCTACGCCACAACCGCACTATCCAATCAGCTAAGGCTCACATTTGTGACATTCTGACGCAGTTAGAGTATAAGGGTGTGATTGAAACCTGTACATCACCGATGAATAATCCTCTCTTTACGGTATCAAAACCGGACGGTTCATATCAGATTGTATTGGAGTACCGAAATTTGAATAGTCATTGTCGCACTTTTGCAGTGCAAAACACACACAGCTCAGCGCTAGTGAACAACCTTGTTCGCAAAAAATACAAAACTACACTGGACATCTCCAATGGTTTCTACAGTCACAATCTGGCTCCTGAGAGCCGTGACTTGACAGCATTCAATGCCGTCGGAAATCAAAAAAAATGTACACGACTGCCCATGGGGTATAAGAATAGCCCCGGGGCATTTGCTGCGTGTGTTGTGTCTTTATTACATGACATAGATCCAGATGCGTTCTCGTACGTGGATGATATATATCTCACGGATGATGAGCTTATACTGCATCTTGTCCGAGTCGACCGCATAATTTCTGCAATTGCCAACTATGGATACAAATTTAACTTTGCAAAGTCACACATCGCTTATTTGGCGGTGCTCTTTTTGGGCTATGAGCTCAATAATGAAGGAAAAGGGTTAGCCCCCCATTTCCTGGAGAAATGTGCACATTTGCAACCCCCTAATACTCTGAAGAAACTTCAGTCCTTGCTGGGATTTTTGAATTTCGGGAGGACTTACATTCCCAATTATGCCCAGCGTATCAAACCGCTTTATGCATTGATACAACCTACATATTCTTCTGCCAGCTGGCTTCCGGAGCATACCTCTATCCTACAATCTTTGCAATCTGACATGCTTGCAACTAACTACTTATAGACTCGTGACAACACCACGGACCTGGTGATATGTATCGTGCCAGGGACGGTGGGTTTCACTTACTTGACGTTCAATGAGGGGGACACAGTACCTGTTGCATACAAATCACATTTGTACACTGCAGCTGAAATGCGTTTTTCCAATATTGAGAAAGTCTTGACCGCGGTCCAGATGGCGATCCTGAAGGAACACTCATTGGCGCAAGGTAAACGCATTCTTATGGTCACGCCCTTCCCTGCGTTAGAGGCCGTGACTAAGGCGAGTGTACCAAACTCTAAAGCATTACATCCCCGTTGGATACAATGGGCTACGTCTTTGACATCATCTGATGTCTCATTTATCTTTGACCCTGCACTTCAAACACAGGAGTTTTTACAGTACGAACATGTTCATCCTCCTCCGTTGTCTTTGCTTCCTTTACATGAATATAAATGTGTTATTTACACCGATGGCTCGGCTCAACCGGCCACAGGTTCCAAACATGCTAATTCGGCGGCTTACGCAATTGTGGCTGGCTCCATTGTCAATGGAGAGTTTAAGTCCTCCATCGTGCATACTCAAGCACTTGGGGACTGTACGACAGTTGGCAGAGCTGCGCGCTCTTATTCTTGCTCTCGAGTTTGCTGACCCTAATGTGAGTACTCTTATTGTGTGCGATTCTTACTGCTGTGTTCAATCTTTTAATGACAACTTATTCTTTTGGACTCAAAATGATTATCGAGACTCTAAAGGCAGCGCAATTAAGCATAAAACGCTTTGGGTTCGAGTGGCAGAGCTTAAACAACTTCTGCCCCTCACACAGGTTATTCATACTCTTGGCCATCAGTATGTGGGAGCACATGCTCTTGGTAATTCTTTGGCTGACAAGGCGGCCAATTCTGCAGTAGCCACGTGTTCCGTAGCGGCAGTTACTAGGTCCATGACTAAAATAGATAATGATATTCTGGCAGCGGTAGCTGCAACGAGGGAGGGAACCGCTTGTCTTCAGGGTTTCCCTTCAAAATACTCTCATCATGTATCTCCCGAACAAGTTCCTTACGCTTCTATTCCATCTGTTGGTGATCGGCTGATTCCCAACATGGACCGCAGACTTGCTTTGATCAGAGCCACACACGAGGGCATGGCTTCTGCACATGCCGGGGTGTCTGCGACAGTCTCGATTCTACAGCAACGTTATTGGTGGTCTGGTTTATATAAAAAGACCAGTAATTATGTGCTTTCTTGTGACATTTGTCAACAGATCAAACCATCTACGTTGTCACGCCCACCACAAACACAGCTATGTATTTCTAATAAACCATTTGGCTGTGTTTATCTTGATCACTGTGGTCCGTTTTCTTCTGATACTGCATATAAATATATTTTAGTTGTAGTTGATTCATGCACACGATTCCTTTGGGTTTGGCCACAACGCAGTGCCGACGCTCGAAATGTCATCAGGGATTTGCGTGCCTTTGTCGGGATGTTTGCCTGTGGCACCTTCCATTCGGACCAAGGTCCAGCGTTCGCCTCTAAGGCTTACAAGGATGCGATGAAGTCCATGGGGGTGCAGTTTTCGTCTTCATACAGGCCTGAGGGCAATTCAATTGTGGAGCGAATGAACCGTGACTTAAAGCAATCTTTGACAGCTAGAGTCTTAGGTACTGGCAGGAACTGGCTGGCGCATTTGTATGGTGTTCAACGTGCACTCAATAATCACCCTAGAAGATCTCTGGGTGGGCGGACTCCATACGAAATGCTCTTTGGCATTAAAATGTTTGTGCCAGACCTTGATGGTCTAGACGTTGTGGCAGCTGCCGCAAACTTTGACGTAGATAATCATTCTGCTGTGTTACAGGATCTACAAAAGACCCGTGACAGCTACGCAACTGAACATTTACCCTCTTCCGATGATGCAGCGCTGCTGATTCCCGTAGCCGGCTGGCTTCCCAAAATCGGAGATCTGGTACGAGAAAAGTTGGAGAACAAAAAAGAATTTGCTCCCTCTTATCGTGCACCGGTTCCAGTGCTTGGACTGAAGGGTACTCGTACAGTCATTTTACCACCTCTACCTGGTCGCAAAGACAACAGATATATCTCAGTGGACAATGTCAAGCGACACCGTCTGGCCGATTCTAAATAGTGTTGTGCCTGCTGTTTTGTGTACCGCAATTTCATTGAATCCGCTGACTTCATCTTCTTCCTCTAACGCTGGTATGGCTGGGAAGGTGATGGACACTTCTGTTGACCTTTCATCTGTCCGGCCTCTGTCTTCCAATTCAGAAGTCGAGTACACTTATCCTACAGATGAGTCCGTTAATGAAGTGCCGGTCAGTCCTCAACAACATCAAGCAGACGCAGCACTACCACCGCTCATTAACAGAACTGCAAGTGGTTATTTTTGAGATCATGCCAGCTTCTCTACTGACTCATCCTCCTCGACTTCCAGTTTGGCAGTACCACCGACTAAATTGGCTATTTTTTTCTCTTGGTTCAAAAAGACTTACCTGGTCCCTCCATGGACCTACATTTGGTTGGTACTCATACTGATTTTCCTCTTCATGTCAATTGGGTTTGTGACCGTGTTTTTCTTACTCATCAATGGTCATTATTTGCCAGAACGCTCTGCTGTGATCTTGATTGATGGAACTCTCGCCCCTCACACATCGTCCCATATTATGAAACGTGATCAGACTCATGTGAACATTTCAGCATTCCCGGTTACAGATGGCATCGTTTGGGATAAAGTAGCCTTCGAGGTCCACGGCCCGACTGAAGTGCTCAGGGTGCCATACGTGTTTCGCGTCTCATTAGGAGATGTGGTAACACGGGACATACATTCTGACGATTGGGATGTGCAAGCAGTACATACATTGTTTTCTGATTTAAAATATTATGCTGCTTTTGATGCTGAAGATTTGTATTTAAATTCTGCCAATTATGCTGATCTCTTTTGTTATCAGCATTATGGGCATCATTTCTTGCACAAAACAAACACGTTAAGACCTGTTTGTAATTACACTCAATGGGAACATTGTCCAACTCCTATGCAAGGGAGTTCTAAGACTCTTAGAGATAAGTTCACATATTTTACTGATTATGACACATCTAATCCCCAATCCTATTACTTTAAATTACAATCCCAACCGGTATCCAAATTTATCCTGACCCACTCTAAATTGATTTATTCCAACTCCTTTAGGACTCAATTGGCTACACAAGGTTATGATCACTGGAAGGAGACCATTGAGTTAAAATCGATCTGGGGCACTAAGCAATGGCAGGTTCAGGGACCTGAAGCGTTACATCGTGCCTGCCTGATCCCAACTCAAATTTTATTTTTAAATGATACAGTGTTCCAAACCACTTGTTTCGGCTTGGCCACTGTTAAGAATTTGAATACTCCATCCATTCCGTCCTTGGCGGAATACGGCAATTGGCGGGATAAGACAAATTATACTATCGATGCCTTGCAGGCTTTGTTTCTAAATGGGACTTTAATGTCTCTGAAATTGATCCATCCGGTTGGTTGGTATGGCAAACCAATTTGAATGCATGCCAAATGCGTTTTTATAATGTAACACCTGGCTTCATCCAGACTAGACCGGACCCACGTTACCCAAGTTCCCATTCGGTTACCACATACTTGGTGGGTAAATTATGCCAACAATGGTTGGAACATTCGACCTTATTGTCAATAAAGCATCACCTGTCGCTCTTGTCGAGTGACCTTAATTTGGCTGATTTTCTCTTGGGACCTAGGGCTCCGAGAGCTAAAAGATTTATGTATGCTGCTTACAATGAAATTTGGAAACTTTCGCAGATGGAAGCTGCCTTTCGTCTACGTCAAATTGACCAAGCTAATTTAGAAAAGGTTCTAGCAGTGGTCGATAATAGCATTAACACGCTTTCCTCAAGTATCTATTCATTGGATAACTTTGTTTCTTCTGTTATTGATATTGTTCAGAATGATGTGTCTGTATTGTATCATGATCAAAACCAATTTACGATCTATTATGCAGTTTGCATGGACATTACAGACCCTTAAGATGGGAAAAGTCCCTTGGGATCATTTGAATGTTTCTGCTCTGTTTTTACCTTTTAATCTGACTGATAAACAACGTTTTATGTCAATGAAGGATGCTACTTACACACTATTGCATATTGAACAATTAGAGCCCTTACCGTTCTCGGTAGCGGAAACGGACTCTGCTGTTTGGTTAATTCATGGGGTTCTCTCTCTGCCTTTTTCGTTGTTTCAATTTAAATCATGCATGCAACATTTTCCCATTGGTTGCATTGAACCCCTGGTACCTGCCTTTCACTTACAGATGTTAATGGGAGGATAAGGAAGATTTCCTAACAGGGGAGGACTGCGATTCCACAGTGGGACATTCCCTGGTTTGTAAACACGTTGAATTGCACGGCGCTTGTAATGTGTCAGCGCCTAATCTTGCTTGTTTTCTAAAAGGAACTCCAGTACCATCAATAATTCCCACTTTTACTTTGCTTACCAACGGCAGTTATCTTATTTTGAACAACCAAGACTGCTGTGGTTTACGTTGCGGAATTCCCGATTTAGTAAAGGTCTCACAACGAGTTACTTGTTGTAGCAATGTGCTTTTTCTGCCCCCGCATGGGAGTGAAGATAGTTCCATTTGGCCTTCCATTCCGACTTTGAAAACAGATTTCAACAAATTGAGCAGGCTCAAAGCGCTACTATTCCAACAAGAGGTGGCTCTCCCTTCGGCTCGAGAGACCTTCGAGTTACAGGTGGCTAGAACATCTAGCGAGATTCAGTCGCTGTTGAAGACCAACCTCCCACTTCATTTTGGTTAGCATATACATCAAAGATTTTAACGCATTTGACACTACAGGCCTTGCACATTTTTTTAAACAAGTGGGAGCAGGCCTTGTGACTTCTTTTCAGACGATATTTGGAGTGATTCCGGCTTTTATTCATTCTATTTTTTCCAGCGTCTTCGGCCGATTCCCTTTATTACTGGCATTAGCTGGTGGAGTCCTGCCTTTTCTGTTTCTGCTGCGCAATGGCTGCTCATCTTGTGGTACTGCACAGACCAGGCCAATTGCAACTGTACCGTGATAGGATGCAACAGGTTTTTGGATGCTTGCCACTAGCAACGCTTAGCGTGAGTTATGGATTGACTTTTTGCTTTGCCTACTTTACTTGCGTGCAACCAGTTTTTTACTGTCGAAGGTGCCCCTTCTATTGGGCTATGGATTTATGCCTCTCCAATACGTCATGTCCAGTCCCGGATTTTAGCCAGTTGATGGGTCCCTTAGAGGCCCATGACCAGGCTTGTTCTGAGGATGGCCATATGGCGCGGGTGGCAGCACTTGGAGTATTGGCTAAATGGGATATCTGCAGCTGCGCAGAACCTCATGCATCAGAGTTTCATCGAATATCACGCAAGTTGCCTGATTATGCTTCTGGAAGCATCAGATTACGAGGAGCACGTTTGTTCCTTTGACTTACTTGAATGGATGGCATCCCTGTTCTCCACAAACGATAGGGATGACCTCTTGGAAGGAATTGCATTCTTAAGTTCACGTACTTTGATGGATTAACAACCTTCTTCATAATATCGTTTTCCTGGAGCAGAACACTATTCTTAATTACACATCAAAAATAAACGATTTTTATTTTTTTCCAGTTTGTTTTTTGTTATTCTCTGACGTTTTTGAACTATGCTTGGTTTTTGAACTCTGTTTCAGTATTTTGTCTATGTCCTACGGCCTTATTAGGGGAGGGTGTTATATGGCCATTAGGGTAATTGTCGACATTGCTAAGTTAGCATGAGCTTTGCTGCCATGATGCTGCTTTTGCGCACGTTACTACATGACTTTTTCAAAAAAAAATTAATAGTTAAATCTTACATCGTCTTCCTCACGATAAATCCTCAGAGGTTCGTGGAATGCACCTCATATTGTATTCAAGACTTGTTACTGATCATGTTGTCTTTTCAAGAAGCTCTTCTAATTGGCAATTTATTTTGGGGTTTCAGTCATCTTCCTTTCAAAGTCATGTCCTGTAGTCATGTACCAGCATTTAAATAAGTACTGCATTTCTATTACAACAGCAAAAAATGGAAAGCTATCCACTTGTGTGGTTCCCTACACCAGTGGTCCCTTTGTAGCCCATCAGGTACCATACTTTTGGTGGATGGGTGATTGTCCAAGGTATGTTCTCTTCTCATCATAATCCCACAAACCTTAATAACTGGTAGAGACCTAGCAAGCATGTGAGCCCACTTGCCCTAGCTGAGTTTTAGAAAAATAAAATTAATTGGGGTAGAGTGGCCTGCAATGCCTCTAGCAAAATCATTAAAACTGAGTACTCTATTCCATATCACTTCCAGGTACCAATTTTAGATTAAAGCTCCACTACAGTCCCAGAGACAGGGGAGGAGCAGTCATAGGTGCACAAACTTGACAAATGAGAGATTCTTAACAGTTTGCCAGAAGACCTGACATAGTTTAGAGGTACTAACACATGGAAGGTCATATGAAAATGTGAAAAGTGTTTTAAAGCATATATTTTACAGCAGTATTGAATACTTTAGCAAAATAAAATAGCTGGTGTTGGATTGAAAGTGCTTCAATTAATATACAGCTATTGTAGGCAGTTATAAGAAGGTGCCAGGAGGACATTGATACTGTACATAAAACAGTTCTGAATCATGGACCCTTTCTTCTGTGCATGGGCCCTCTCTGTCTAGCAGGATACAACACAGATCTGATATGGGTGAGGCTGAAGTGTAGTCCTGAAAATAGGGTGCATGTTAACATTCTTCACCCCTTCGGGAAGCTGGAAGGTGAAGGCCCGGAGGAGGCTTGTGAAGAAGACGAAGAGCTCGATCCTGGCCAGAGTTTCCCCCAAACACACACGGTGTCCTGCATGATGAAGAATAAGACAGTTGCAGTCACTTCTCTTATACCAGTCACATGCAATGTTTAACATACATATTCGGCAATAACATGGGAGAAGGAATACCCCTGATGTGGGGGTGGGCAAGGTGCATAAGAGCGCCGAGGGAGGAGACTGCAGTGCGATAACTCCAAACAGCTTTCAATTCAGTGAGGCATATCTCTACATAGTGCAATATCTTCAAATAATAGCTTTGAATCCAGGGAGGCATCTCTTTACATCCAGATTTTGGCACAGATTTAGTATGCTTTTGTGTTGGGCTTGTGTCACTTTTATGGCGCAGCCCA
Organism: Calotriton arnoldi; assembly: GCA_963921515.1. NCBI lineage: Eukaryota > Metazoa > Chordata > Amphibia > Caudata > Salamandridae > Calotriton > Calotriton arnoldi. The sequence continues at coordinate 824,379 of CAWUFW010005542.1, forward strand.
AAAACAAAATCCTTTTTGGTCTTCACTAAGCAATGCAAAGTCGATTTTAGTGGTTTAGGGCCACATGTATGTACCTTATTTAAGGTCGCAAATGGCCCCATTCATAGAATCGGGCCATTTGCGACCCGAAAAAGGCTTTTCCAATGTACCAAACCCTATTTTACGATTCGGTAACCTATTACTGAATCGCAAAATGGGTTAGCGGTTCGCTATTAGGAAGGGGCGTGTTTAGAGCATCCCTTCCTAATACCGAATCGCATTGGTATGTAGGAATGTTTTGTGACCGAAATGGAGTTGCAAAACATTCGCATTTTACCACCTACTTCAAGTAGGTGGTAACCCATTTGCAAATGGGAAGGGGTCCCCAAGGGACCCCTTCCCATGTTCCTTCATCTAAGGATTGTTTTTGTGCAGGAAAGTATTACTTCCTGCAAAATAAATAATCCTGAGCATAATACAGGCACACTTGCACCATGGTGCAAAGGTTCATACGTTGGCTCTAGGCAGCCGCAAGTGTGCAAGTGCAGAGACAATACTGAAGCGCTTCATTTCTTAGTAGATACAGCGCTGTTCAGCCCTCTCCCCATCTTGCAGCGCAGCAACTTTGCTTGCCATCCTGCATTGCGTGAACTTTTAATAAATATGCCCCTTTGGGCTATGGTTTCCTTGCTTGGCCATGTCAGGACTTTTCTCAAAAAGACATTTTTAGAGAGGAAATGGTCCCCATAAGAATAGGCCTTTCTATGCTTTTCTCCAGTAAAAACCTTCTTACAGCAATATAGTTTAACCATCTACCGTTTTAAAACTTTGCAGAAATCATTAAGTTACAAGTGCAGATCTTCACAAACGACTCAGACCGCCTGAATCTTGAGTGAATATTGGGGTAAAATAGGAAATGGTTTGAAAGCAAAGTAGTGACCGTGAATAATAAGTGTTTTTTTTAGTTTTGCAATAGAATTGTCCTTGAAAAGTGTTGCAAATAAAACTTCAGAATTCAGAAGGAAGGCTGGGAGGACAGGAAGAGTACTGAATACCAGAATTACTGCATACCAGGCAATTTTCTTTGCACAACTTGCACTATGTAAAACCTACCAAAATTTGTGTTGTAAAAAATAGCAATAATCCAAGGGGCATATTAGCAAGGGCTTTATCGCCGCTTTAGCAGCACTTTTTGCCGCTAAAGCGGTGATTTTTTTATCGCCCTATCAGCAAGCTGTCGTTAACAGGCGTTAGCGACAGCTTTCTGGCGATAGCGCCCGGTTTCCCATCGCCTTGCATGCCAGCGATAATTATCGCTAATGACATGCAAGGTAGGCGTTTCCCAACTAAAAGCGACTGAAAACAATCGCTAACACAACTTCCCCCTATTAGCAACGCAGGCGAAGCGATAAAATAATCCGCGCTAAGCGCGATTATCGCTAGAATTTAACACCTGCTAAAAACATGACTTACCTGTTTGTTGAATGGGAGGTGGATTGTCAGGCTAAGTCCACCATGGCGTTAATGCGTGAATATCGCTGGATTTCCAGCGATATTCACGCATTTCGCCGCTATCGCTGGATATTTTATCGCATTGGAGATAAACGTTGCTAATAGCATGTTATCTCCGCGATAATATCCAGCGATAGGCGTTAAAAAAAAAACGCGCTACGCGCGGTTTGCGATAATTTTCGCCTGTTGTTGCTAATATGCCCCCAAGTTCTCTGTTTGGAACATTGGAATTACGAGTTGTCCCTCATTCCAGCCTGCAGAACTGAGACTACAAGAGTAATATTGGACATTAGAAAACGGGGGCCTGCGGTATCTGCATTACCTCAGCAGTATTACCATACCTTGAGAAAAGCAGGAGATGTTGGACCATTCCTCACCCCTTCCTGCGCTTGGACAAAAATTAGAGGACAAAGCTATTAGCTGGCCTATGTAAATTCGGACCTCCCCCAGTCCCACCCCAATGCAAATCAGAGAGAGGGTGGGCATTGGTCCTCGACTCTTAGGTCACCTATTCCTCCACCACTGCTCCTAAAGGCGGGGAATAAATGTAGCTCCCCAAGGGCAGTGTAAGGGTGACAGTATTTTTTTGTGTGATCTCGCCATCACAGGTGAAACAAGCAGAGGAGAAAACTGCATGTTTGTACGTATGTATTACTGATATTGTAGGAGTCTAGCTGGGCAGAGAAGGACTCTGCAGACATATGTAGTTGCAGGAATCTAATTTTTGCTCCTGCACAAGTCAGTCCCAACCCATGCATAGCTCCTCAGATCGACACCAAAAGTCAAGTGGAGTAATCACTCTCAGTTATGTTTTACTTATCCTGCAAAATGTTATGTATTTTGTTAGAACAATATTTGGAGGTCTTTCTTATGATATTACATGTATCACTCACCTTTGATCTTATTTAGTTTAGGAAAAAAACTAAATGCTCAAACTAGTCATGGAGAAGTATTTGTTTAAAACCAAAATTGCCAATACCATATTAACTTGAGCAAAAGGTAGAGAGACTTCAGGTGAATGCAAGGAGAAGGAGAATCACATTACTTGATCATAACATATTTGGGGCCTGATTTAGAGTTTGACAACAGGGTACTCCATCAGAAATGCAATGGCATACCCTGCCCACTAAACCCTCAGTTCGCCCGGCTCATTTAGAGGCTAGTGGACCTTAAGTATTCCATCTACGGAGCCCTGTTGGCTCCATCAATGGAAAAGTTCCTCTAACGGCCCAATGGAGTAGGGCTTGTCGGAGGAAGAACATTACACCATTCGACCTATTAGGGAGGATGTAGTCATTACTTTTTTTTACCGTCTGTCACGAAGACAGGAAAAAAACAATAATGACTCCCACACCCTGGGGGAAGACTCCCACAGCATGGTGCAGATTATATTATTATTTTTCAGAAACAAAACTCCTGCTTGGCAGTTTGTTTCTGAAAATCCCAAAAATTTCAAACGTTTGGTGGAATGGTTCAAAACTGACAGCAGCCATCCACCAAAGTTTTAATACATTGAAAGGCACTGCCGTGATGGCGGTTGCCTTCAAGGTACAGAGGTGACTGCTTGGCTGGCGGTCACCTCTAAATTTGGCAGATGAAGTACCGTTAAGATGAAAGAGGTTATGTCCTCCGATATCCTGAAGGAATTTACTCTGTCTGCCAAACTCTAAATCAGGTCCTAAATCTCTTAAACCCTCACTAGGCGTACCTGCAGAAAAGGGCAAGAAGGCCTCGTTGTTCTTGAACTTCCCTTCTTTGTCAAGGAAATGTCCTGGATTGAACTGTCGAGGTGTCTCCCAGTGGTCAGGATCAAACAGAGCAGAGGAAAGATTAGGTATGGTTAGGGAACCCTGCAAGGAAAAAACAGGTTATTGGAATAGAATGATAGGCAAAAGATGGTCCTATTATTTAAATATTTATTATTTCATATTTTCATACAGCACAACTCTCCCCCAAAGTGGGTGTCAGCGCTCCAAGCTCTGTTCCAAGAAGGTGGGAGTTGGACGGGTGTCTTAATCTTCCCAGACTCCAAAACTCGTGCAGTCTTTGCAGTGAGTTTAACACTGATCATTGAGAGTTTGGTGGGAAGATGACCATGAAGCCATAAAATCTCTGGGGGATGATAATACAGAATTCTCAGATGTAATACGTGATGAACCTGAACAAGCACATCAATATGGATAGGGGTCCAAGGGGTATTCAATATCTTTGCGAAGCCAGGTAGATCCCCTCAGGAAATAGAGCAATATGTCCACTATGATCTTCTTTTTAAAGGTCATCTGTTTGATGGATTTAGACCTTTAAATGCTCCAGCTGGCTTGTTGGACAATATTTGTTAAAGAATACCCTTATCAAGATCCCTCTTACAGAGCAAGGAAGAGCGTGGAGACATGTTAGAGTTGATTTAGAAAAGTTATGGCCAGATACTCTCTGGCAGGGGTTTTCCAAGTTATATGGTGTTCAGTTCATAAAAATGTGGGAAAGTTGAACTCAACAGTAGAAAATGCATTTGATTTGCAGGCACTTCTTAGTAACATTAGTGGCCTTCAAGGTCCCACCAGAAATACTGACTGAAAAAGAGGTGGCAGAACAGGAATGATGCAGTATGACATTCATGATGATGCATACACATAGAATACCAGAAGGAAATTAAGATTGTAAAGCAACTATTTTGGAGAATAGATCAGAGCTGGATTAGATGTTCCCGTAGCAGTCTCTAGAATCTAAGGTGACCCCACCTGTTAAAATTCCCGATTAGAATGTTAATTTGTTTCACCACTTAAGTTACATTTTTGGGTACTCATTGCTGATTCTCCAACACACAGGTCTATAGTTGCCTGCTTCTCTGGCCTTAATTCAGATGTGCAACTTCTAACGAAATATTGTAAATGTCCATTTCATACTCTACTTCATGTGTGAGGTGTGTTTTGAAAGTAACTGATGGTAAAACTTGAATTTTGCCTTACAATAGCGCACTACATATACACTTCCAGAGGATAACCATGCACTGTCTGCTTCACATTTTATCTCTAACTGCTGGTCATTAGCCCTCTCAATGCTGGTCAATAGGTCTCTCAATGCTGGTGCATAAGTACCTTCTCAATGTTGAATCCCTGCAATGAGGTCTCCTTCACAGTCTCCCTGAAAAGACCGACAGATACAATGTTGCTCATGCGCTGTATCTCGTGAATCACCGCATTGGTGTAGGGAAGCATCTTCCGGTCCTCATAGTGAATGATCTGGGACTCTCCAAGGACAGCATCTAGCTCCTTCTGAACATTCTCTGGAAAGAGATATTTGCGCAGATCAGGGAACTGGTGACATTCTAACCCACTAATGTCTACAAGTAAGAGAGTTTTTGTACGATAGTTGACAATTTAAGCCCATCCAGTCCCTCAATCGATCCTAATTCAGACCAACTGAGCTCAACTCACTGCAACTCAACTCTTCTCAGTTCAACCACCAAACCTAATGACATACAATAAAATCCTCCGTCCAAGTGCCAATATTATGCTCTTTCATTTGAATGAAGGAAGAGACCAGCATTCCGGGAGCAATTCCACAAATTAATTTATTACAATGCGGTGAGAATTAAACACATCAACGTGTTTGGCTTTACACAAACCTTGACCACGATGTGCACCACCATCTTTGAAGGTGCTTTATATACAGAGTAATAAAAAGTGAAAACAGAGTATAGTAAAAACACTGAAAACTAAACCTATTTACAAATATGCGTATTTGATACTAAGATTTCATTTATGCACTCAAATAATTAATAATCATTTACACACTCAATTTCCAAAAATAAGTTTAAACTCTAAATCCATCTCCTTTCAAACTCACTAATAAGTCAATAAACAATCAGTATTCACCTGTATTACATCATCAAGCCCAAGTGGGTTAACTTTTAAAACAAGTGACCCACCATACTCAACAGTATTTAACAAGCATATATCCTAATTAAAGAAATATTCATAGAGAGTATGCCTCTTGACAAGCTAAATACAAAAACTAATAAGGTATAATAAATGAATAAAATTTATTATATTCCTTTGAACTCCTGATCTGCCCTCCTGTCCCAGTGGGCTTCCACGGGCAATCTCTGATGTGTAGTGGAAGCCCACTGGGGCAGGAGGGCTGATCAGGAGTTCAAAGGAATATAATTAATTGCATTCACTTATACCACAATGAGAGGAACAAATTGATTTTTGTTGACCATATTTTTTGTTGTCCAGTTTATTTGTTGTGTTTATTAGACTAGGCCCTCCATCCAACTCCCCACAGGCCTCTTTAATTGATATTTTTTTGGGGTTCCATGAATTAGCCATCAACCATCTTTTGCCCTAGCATATTTCCCCCCTTTTTCCAGAGTAGTACTAATAATCTTGCATAATTTTATAAAATACATTTATGTGAATAACGTGCTAATAATATATGATTTGGTACTCTCTTTACCCTTCTATCTTTATAGCCTACTGCAGTTTTGTTATTTTACTTTATGAAACACTAAATAAAAAGAGCTTGAGATAAAAAATAAGGTAAGTATAAAATGGTCAAGAATCGGAATGGGTTTATCAGAGTGTTATTGTCAGCTCTTGAAATAGGTGGTCGAAGCCATAGGCCATGAGAGATAGCTGTCTGTACCTAAGGTATTCACTATATTAGCAGATAGCAGCACGTAAAGGCTGTGCCTTCATTGCATGATCTGGCAAATAGTTTGAGGTTTTTGAGACCATTGGAATATTATGAAAAAAGCTACACTATGCTCACTAGAAACATGCACGAGTTGAGGATGCAGTAGTATTGTAGCACAAATAATAGCTATAGAGAAGCCTATAATAACAAAGTTGTATCTACATTGCGCTCTTGGAAATCAAGATACCTATACATTTTGGCATTTGTTGAATTAATAATATAGACCGCATATTCAGACATAGACATACTCTGTGTCTTGGTTAAATGGGAAGAATACATTTATAAGCTTTACAGTGTGATCAAAATTGGAAAGGAAAATGAGGATGTTTTAGCTTTGTGTTTTAATTATGTGCACATTCATTATCAGGCCTTTCTTAATTAATCAAGAACAAATAAGATGTAAATCTGTGCCCATGTATCCTTGGAGTAAGGGTCACTGTTGGCACAGGACTCCTTTTACAGTGGTCAAGCAGTCTCAATATTCAGCCTCTCGAGAGAACATCATACTTGATCTTCCATCTGCTTCCAGGGCCACAGCAAGAGGAGACAAAGCAATTTCCTACACACCTGGAAGCAGTAAATGTAATTTTCCTGCTCACACTAGCCAAGCAGTGGTGTGATCTGAGGCAGAAGTGGCAATGTATTTTTCTGGTTTCTGTCTTCCATTATTGGAAGAACCATTGTTTCCACAAACAGAACGTTGAAATCTCTGTTTATCTTGCTTCATAAACTCAGCCATGCTCCCGAGAAGCATCTACATCATGTACTTATTGAATACACCCAAATACTTTGCATTGGGGACTTGTGGGAAGTGATATTTGCCCGTTGCAGCCTAGATCTTCCAATCAAGTGTTACAATAGGGGGGATATTTGCATTGCTGTTATTCTGACGACACAGAGCATCGATAAGAAAGCGCTGGATGAAGTGCATACTTTTTCTAGTGTTAGGTGGTGATATTTAATATATTGGACCTGATTCACAAAAGTAATTTACACTTTTGAGTAAGTTTACTACTTTTTGGTATTCAAAAACTGTGCTTTTTGTAATAACCCCCATAGAAAATAATGATATCTGTCTAGGTAGCGACGCCCCCTCACCAAGAATGGTAGAGGCATACCTCGGAATATGCAGGCAAATATCAGAGTTGCTAAGTTACACAGTACATAAACGCCCGACCAAGGCCACAAAGTGGTTTGATGGTCACGGCATACGGGTACACGACTACTCAAAGAAGCATTGAAAGCCCTGCCCAAAGACACCGAGAACATTCACTCCTGTAGACGCGCATAAAAGGCTACACCTGCCACTAGAAAAGCGAGCATAAAAATGGAGGCCTGGGAGCAGTTGGCAAGTGCCTGCATAGAGAAAGATTCAACAACCTTTTGGAAAGTTGTTAATTCCTGTTTTTTTGCCCAAGTCCACAACAGCAACACAGACATTCACATACTAGCTCAAACTTGGGTATCTCATTTTAGCTATGTCTTTAATGATCCCCACTGTCCAGAACAGGGACAACCATCATCCAACTCCAACAAGGACAAGGGGTTGGGGAACTATCAGCCACTCATCGAATTGGACAAAGTGATCCTAGCCATCACCAGATGCCCAAGTAACAAAGTGCCTGGGCCCGACGGAGTGCCTATGGATTAGTTTAAAAATGATACCGAGCTATGGGCACCTTTATTAGTCAACATCTTAAACAGCGCCATCCGGTTCTAGCCCCCAAAGTCCTGGTCCAGTGCCATTATAGTGCCAATCTTTAAAAAAGGTGACAGAGGGGATCCCAAATTCTACCGCCCAATTTCTCTTATAGACAGCATAACGAAAGTGCTGGGAAGGATACTACTGGAACGTCTGGAGAATTGGGAAACAGACAATGAGATCTTAACAACAGCTCAAATTGGGTTTAGGAGGGGACTAGGAACAATCGACCAATGCCTTAACCTCACTCTCATTCATGGTAAGTATGTTCGGGCCAAGAAAGGATTGCTATACTGAGCCTTCTTGTACCTAAGCTCAGCATTTGACAATGTTGACAGAGGCAAACTCTGGGTCAAATTGCTGGACTTGGTAGCAGAGGCGGGGTTGGTGCATATCCCAAGTAGACTACACAAGGTTGTTGAAGGCTGTGTTCGGTACGGTATTATTGGGGAGTATACCCCATATTTTAAAATCAGCAAGGGCGTACATCAAGGGTATGTCCTTGCCCCATTTCTCTTTAGTATATACATCAATGACTGGGAGATATTGTGGCAGATTCCCTGAGGGCAGAGACGAGAGCCATCCCCGTATTAATGTATGCTGACGATTGCACCCTCATGTCAAGAACAGTGACGGGACTACAGAGGTTGCTGGAGGGATTTGTTGCATTCATGGGATCTCTAGGGCTGCATACCAACAAAACGAAGTCATTTACCATGATCTGTGGCCACTCTAAAAGGAAGACGAGATCATTTCATATCCAGGGCACTAGGCTGGAGACTGTGAACACATTCACATACTTGGGGGTAACCTTCGATGAGAGTTGTAATTGGAGATACCTGGCGCGGGTCAGATGCCTACACATGAAACAAAATGTGGGTGCTACATATAAATTTGCCAAGAAACTAGAACCCTCCTGTGAGAAGCTGGCCTGGTATATGATGTCTACTAATGTAAGTGGGCACCTTGCACCAGTCCAGACAACCCTTATGGTGATTTAAGAAGTCTTAGACAACCACAGAAAGCTCTCCAAGTGGTAGCTGTGGAGAGCAGCCTTCAGGCTTAGTCTTGAAGGAGTGTAAAGCAGCTTTTTTACCAGAAGGCAATCTTATAGTATAGATTAAATGAAAAAGAACCACACAAAGTATTTATAAAAATATGTATTTATTATATAACACTATCTAGTATGGTACAGTATCTCCTACACAGAGATAGACACAAAGCACACAATACTTCAGCAAAGAATTCACAGTAAATAGCACTAATACACAGTGGGCCCCGTGGGGGGGACCAAACCATATACTAAGAAAGTGGTATAAGAACCACGACTTGAGTCAGGACAATGCCGAGAGGCTGTAGAATCGCTGGGGACCCAAGGAACCACCCAAGGTGAGTAGATAGGGACCCCACGGAGGACGTGTGCAGTTTGGGAACACGACCCCGGGCTCCGTACAACTGTACGTGTAAGTCGTGGTTGGATTTTTAAAGATTAAGGACCCTTCCCAGTGGACCCTGAAGAAATCCCGTGGAAGACAGAAGGTTGGAGAGCCACCCCTCCAGTGGATACCCTAGTACCCACGTTACCTACACCAGGGAAGCCTGATGCATAGGGGTGAAGTGGTGTCGGAAACCGCCGTCAAACCCAATGGAGGACTTCAGGAAAGTGCCACTACTGGAAGAGGAGAAAGTGTCTGTAGGAATCCAAATGTGGATTCTTGAAGAAGAGTACCTGAAAGCAGAGGAGACAGTCTGGGTCACTTGGGAGTGACCAGGGGCTCGGTAGATGAATGCCCACCGATGTCGGGTGCTTCAGGAAAGATGTCAATGAACTTGACTCTGCAGCTGTGGGGACCAGGCAACGCTGAGGACACCCAGGAGCCAGATATGAGCTGTCCCAAGAAGGATGTCGAGTGCTGAGGGGTCGTGTCCAGCGGGAGCACCAACAAGCCTTTCTCAAAAGCAACCCACGCAGGAAGTTAAGAAGTTGCAAGAGGAGGACCAGCAAGGTCCAGGTAACTCACCAAAAGCAGGGGAGTCAGGGCAAGCTCCGAGAATTCAGGGGAGCCCAAGAAGATGTAAATGACCATCCACAGGACCCCCAGGCTGAAGGCACTGGAGTCACAGGAGGACCTCGGGCAGCTTTACAAAACAGCAGGCCACGGAGCGCACAATGCATTGTGGCGGAAGATCTTTGCAGGAGAAGTTGCCAGAGTTTGGGGCTACTTGGAGCCCAATGCGCTTGTTACAGAATTGCCAACAAGCATTTGCACTTGCAGGGGTTCGAGTATTGCAGCCCCCAAGAGGGATACTGGCCTCAAACTCGGTGAGAGGACAGCTTAGGTCTTGAGAGACATAGAAACCCACCTCCTGTGTTGTTGAACCCTTCAGAGTCCATAGGAGCTTGGGATCAGCAGACCGGTCAGCAGTGTTGCGGTGCCTGCGAATGCAGGGGAGTGACTCCTTCACTCCAAGGGAGATTACTTCGGTTGTCCTTGATGCTTCACAGGCCTTGGAAGGTTCCTGTATGATGCACAGGCACAGACGATGCAGCAGACTGGAAGGGAGATGAAATCAGGCCCAAGCGAAGTCCAGAGTGCCCAGACGGTAGAAGTGCAGTGGTATCTGTTCTGAATCTTATCCCACGACGAATCTAGGGACCTACACCCAGTTAAGCCCTTAAGTACCCTAGGGAAAGGGTTGGGACGATTCAGGGGACCCTCCCAGGGGAGGGTCTGGACAGGGAGGATTTTACTCTCAGGTCTTTTGTCTAGTTTCACGCCAGAGCAGGAGCCAACGGCTCCCAGGACTGGTTTGAACTGGACTATGCACAGGGACACCAAATGTGCCCCTCATGCAGACTTTCAGGAGCTGGCAAGCGCACCCACCCGGCCCTAATGCACTAAATCCTGTCTTGGAGGTGGTCACACCTCCCTGTGACAGGATGCCTATTGTTCCACCTTCCTCTGGTCGAGCTTGGCTCAGCAGCAGGAGGGTAGAAATGTGTCTCTGGTTGGCAGCAATCATTTTGTGCTGTCCGGGACTAGAGGGCTGGTACCGGGAACACTTAGAGCCTAACGGAGGGCTCTTCCAGTGCTTGGAATCATACCACCCACACCGTTTATGGTGTGAGGGTATGATTCTAAGATGTTTGATACCAAACATGATAGGATTCATTGCAGCCAGTTTCGAGATGGTCATCGCATAATTACGCTGTGTCCCTCTACATAGTTATATGGCTGCTTCACTGACAACCCGGTAGAATGGACTCCGTAGGCTGCAGTGGTGTCCTGCTCATGTAGGGGCACCCTCTCACTTAGAACCAAGCACCCTGCCCTCAGAATTGTAAAGGCCTGCTATAGGGGTGACTTATAGGTTTTAAGTACAGTGACCCTTAGATATAGTAAACCTTTATCTTTAGTAAGTGGTGCAAGCGCCAACTTACACAGGCTGCAATGGCAGGCCTGTAATTCCATTTTGCATGGTATTCCATGGGTGGCAGAATGCATGCTTCAGCCCATGGGAGACCTCTGCGGTACCTATGCCCTGGGTACATGGGTACCATATACTAGGGACTGACAAGGGTACCCCAGTATCCAATCTGGGATGTACCTAGGTACTGAACACAACAGTTTAGGGAGAAAGCAGATAGACTGGGGTCCTGATTAGCAGGATTACAGTCAGACTAGTCAAAAACAGCATCACATCAAGCAAAAAGTGAGGGTAACCATAAGAAGCAGATCCTACTTTCCTACACCTCCCCAGTGGATGTGCTGCTTAGTATATATAAGGCCAGATGTGTTACAGCAGCCATCTATGTAGCTGGGATATGGGGAGCACACAAGTCCTCCTCATTACAGGTTGTCAAAAATACATTTGCAAGTAAACTTTTATGCCTACCTAGGATTGTATCTGCATCCATCTGTCACAAAGAGTTGGTCCTTGTTCATGTAAGAGATCTAGTTTTGCTAGCTCCACTAATGTTATGGATCTCAGTTTGGAATCGCCTGGAAGCTGTCTTGACCGAGAATGTAATCAATGACTGTATGAAACTAGACAAGGCAAGTAGTATTGACTGGTTGGAATATGTTAAGACTCAACTGACCATTATAAGGAGACATGAACTTTTTTACAACCCTTGTGTATTTCTAGGCAGATGAAAATCCTGCTCAAGAGAGAATGCTTGGACTAAATGATGAAGAAAAGAGAGGAAGAGGATTTTAGCATGTTAGTAACAACCAGAACTATAGAACCGTATCTGCTCATTATTCCGAGTTCCCACCGTTACTTCATGGTCATATTCCGGCTTGGTCTGGCACATCTATTAGTGGCTTATCCATCTACAGCTAGATGTGAACAGGATCTCATAGCCTGTCCCTGTGATTCGGTATCTGTTGAATCACAACTGCATTTTTTCTTCTTTTGTGGGCTAAATAAAAGGATTAGGAAGGCATTGCTCGTCCCCTTGCTGAGGTCTCTGAAGATAAAGCAATATAGACCTGCTCTGCTATATTTACAGCTATTATAAACAGACATGGTCTGCTTGTTTATAAGTATATTTTATCGTCTGTCAAGGTACGGAAGCTGGTGGGTAAATAATTGTCAGCTATCATCACATATTGGTCCACCAGAGCCCACTTGTGTAACAGGTTCTCCTTACTATCATTGGAACTCATTGGATGCATATGTTTTAAGATTGAACCTTAACCCAGGAACAATTGGTTCTTTAGCACACATGATCAAGGTAGCGAGCTTTAGCACAATACAGTGCTTTATCCTTTGCACAGCACGAGCACTTTATTATATATTTCAACATATCATACACAGTATTCTACCTATGTTGCAATATTAGTATATAGTTTTTTTATACATGTCATTGATTGCATTTGCTGCATCTAAAAGAACTAATGGACTCTGCAAATGTATCCCAGAGCCAGCGAGTGCCGAAAATAATCTATACTGTAGCATTCCATCGACATCTTATTGTGCACTCCAGCAAAACAAGCGTTTGCCCTCATCGTAACAAACTTTTAATATTTAATGTGAAAATCTCTGTTGTTTCTTTTTTTTAATATAGGTATTTTAAATACGTTTTTATGATGTCATTATGTATTATGTGCTTTTATGATTTATTTTTAAATCGAATAACGCTTGCTTGATGATAATGATGTAAGAATACATTTTTATAAAAAAACATTAAAATAACTCAAATTAACTCTGTACATCACTTTTAATAATTATTATGCACATTAGAAAACATATCACTGACCTGACCGCCACATTCAGGGCGGAGATCTCTGCATGGCAAAGTATAGTGAAAAAGTAAACACGTTTATTTAAATTAAGTTTTTTTAATTTCCATTAAAAATGGTTACAAGTGATGTACAGAATTAATTTCAATTAATGTAATTAGTTATAATAAAGTGTAATGTTACATTATGTTTAATTAAAATTAGGTTATTAAATATGTTATAATAAAAAATAAATATGCTATCTTTTTGCATCTTTTTTACAATAATAAATATGTACTGTTTTTACAAATGATGTTTAGCATTAATTTATATTTTTAAGTATTTTAAATAATCTGATTTAATTTAACATTCTTTCTGGTTGAGTTTTATTTTGAGTTCCTACCTCCATTATTTTGAGAGGGTGTTGCTGTACCAGTGGTTCATCCTGTGTAGTGCTGGACTTACTATAAAATTGTAAGTTAGTACAAAAGTGTAAGTTGCAAGACTAGGTTACTACAAAGTTTTGTGAATAGCACTTTGTAGTAAGTTTTGTAGTAATACTACTCCAGTACTACAAAACATACCACAAAGTATCCCGAAGTTTGGACGTTTGAAAAGTGTTATTATTAAGGCTGGGCGTAGTTCGCGAAGTAGTGCTTCGCGAAGCTACGCAAAGTGCAGTTCGCACTACGCGAGCTTCGCGTAGCACTACGCGAACTGCGTAGTGCGTGTTCGCAATGATTGCACAGTGCCGGATGCTTGTCCGCACTGTGCAATCATTGAAAACGGCAACTTGCACAGTGCGAGCTGTCCTTTACTGCCGCTCGAGTAGATTTTTACTCGAGCGGCAGCTTCTCAACGCGGACTGGTAGTTTCTCATCGCGAGCGGTCGCGAGCATACGCGACCACTCGCAATGAGAAACCTGACCTCCCGCGTTGAGAATCTCGCCGGAGGTTTATTTTCCACGCTCGCGATCGGCAACTTGATGTTGCTGATCGCGAACGAGGAAAAAGTCTCGCCGGGATGTCATTTTGCTTGCTCGCGGTCGCCAACTTGACGTTGAGGACCGCGAGCAAGCAAAAATGACTGCGGCACTACGCTACGCTACGCGTGTTTGCACTGTGCTACGTGCAATTCGCGTTGTGCGAAGTAGCGCAAACTTCGCAAACTACGCGAGCGTAGCGTAGTACTTCGCCCAGGGTTAGTTATTATGCAGCTGAGCTATGGTTCCACTGCATCTGACGTACAGTTAGAATAGAAAGAGAAACGCCCAGAGAAATAATTTTCAATCCTTACATCCTTTGTTTGAAAGATTGGTCTCAATGGTATCCAAAATCAGGTGTAAGCAATACATAAAGAGATTTATTTAAGCATATTTAGTTTTCTTAGTACTAAACCACGCTCTGATTAATGTTTTTTTCAATACACAAAAGAGCCAACACAACTAGCACAAAACAACAACAGTCCACTTAAATTGGTCGTCCCTGCGTCCATAGTGACATTTGATAGTGTATTAACCAGTCAGTCAAAAGAGGAAAGTCTCCGTATTCATTTATGAGGCATCAACTGTTGGTCTGTTAGGCTGATGTGCGATGACCTGTCATATAGTGGCTACACCCTGGGATATATGTTGATATGAAATAAAATAAAAAATGTCTACTTTTTAACAACTTTTATTATTATTATTATTAACTTTTTTATGTTCAAATAATCTTACACTTTTGTTTACTTTGTTTACTGCTAGTATCACATTTTTATGATTTCACCAGTAAAAGTTTGGGGCAGGGTCTTTCTTGCATGCCTGGAAGACTGGGCAACCACTAAGGGGATTATGTTCAATACACAATATGGTTTTAGGAGGGGGAAGGGTACAACTAAACAGTGCCTTAACCTATCCTTAATCATTAATAAGCATGTTAGGTCTATGAAGAGCTCTATTCATCTGGCCTTCGTGGACATATCTAGCGCCTTCGATACTGTCAACCGAGATACATTATGGGCCATGATGGAAGGCGTGGTTGTTGAAAAAGCCTTCTTAACCCTCCTCCGTAGGCTTCATTCCAGCACAACAGTCACCATAAGATATGGTAGTAAAGGGGAGAAAACTCAACCAATCATTTCAACGGAGGGAGTTAGACAAGGATATATTTTAGCCCCCTTGTTATTTTTAATTTACACAAATGGGCCTGAGGCTTTCTTATTAAATAGGGAACTTGATTTCCCCAAAATAGGCAACACTCCTGTTCCTCTTTTATCTTATGCAGAAGATACAGTTTTATTAGCAAAGACATCCATGAGTTTGCAGAGATCTCTTGATGCTTTTACTGATTTTATGACCTCTCTCAACTTAAAAGTTAATTTGATCAAATCATACATAATGGTATGTGGTGCTAAAACCACTAAATCTAAAACTTTTAGTGTCCAGGGTAAGAAGATAGACAACGTTACCATTTTCTCATACCAGAGCAATCTGCTTAATAATCAGCTGAAAACCACTTTTAATCACCAGAGCGCAGCAGACAAGTAGGGCTGTGGAAGCAATATTTCGTTTTGCCCGCAAACTAGGGCACAAGCCTGTGAAGGAATTAATTACCCTTTACAGAGCAAAATGTCTCCCTATTGCCACATATGGGGTGGATATTTGGGGCCATGATAAAAACCATCAGCTCGAAGTTATTGACAATAAATTTATAAAAAGATTATTGATTATACCGAAAGTGCTCCTACCCTATTTTGCCATACACAATTGGAATTAGAGTTCATTGAAGACCGTATAGGCAGGGCCCCTTTGCTTTTATGGGTTAAGATTTGGCTCTCAGATGATTTAATATTTTCAAGAGATGTCATCAAAGACTGCTTAAATTTAGATAATGTTTTAAAGATTCCCTGGTTCCATTATCTGAGGAGAAAATATTAGGAGATAGGTCTTGAACACTTTTTTGAAAACCCTGAAAGTATTCCTCCAAATGCCAAGATCATTATTAAAGAGGCATATCGCACTATGGGTAACATGCGTAATTTTGAGCATCATGGCAATATGGGTGAGCCTCGCCTGTTACCCACTCCTCTACAATTTTATTTAACTTTATCTATCAACTCTCAGTTCCGATTTTATTTAACAAGGTTTAGTTTATGCACTGTGCACTTTCTACTGGTATTTCCAAGCCAAGGAGGGTGGTCAGACAGACTTACGTCCTGTCCGTGTGATAATTCATCAAGTCAAAACACTATGCACTTTGTATTATTTTGCACATTGTATAAATTGGTGAGAATTAGATTTGTATTACCATTATTAAGGAACATTCGCCCCTGTTCATATATTGATGGTTTTAATTTTTTACACTTATTAGTAACCGCTGAAATATGCTCTGCATTAGTTAACTATATAAGGGGTTCTATTGCGATTAGGAAGCACTATGAGTAAAATTGTATGAAGACTATTAGGATAACAGTTTGCTCCTAAACTGACTTTTTATGAAAAGAATACCATGATATAGCTGGAATTTTATGGTTAGTTTTAGATTTTATTGTGGTTTTTTGATGTATTGTATTTTATCTTGTGAGGCTGTTAATCTTTTTATGGTTCTTGCAACCGAAATAAAGTTATTTTGACTTGACTTGATTTCACCAATGTCAAAGATCACTTCACATCTCTTTCTGTTGTGTTAAAGTTGGCAAAGGTAATGTGATGCCAAAAATTGCGATGAAAATAGAGGATGTATTAAGGTTGTGTAATATCACTTCTGCTACCCATGGCATTTTGGTGAATCACTGTCATTGAATGTTCGCCTATACATGCCCTAAAATACTTTCTGAAAGTGGTGCTTGTTTTGAGTGGGTTTGGCAGACCTCATACATTGTATCAAAGCTGTATACCAAAATTCATCTTTTAAAGGAATATCATGTGCTCCTTATATAATTCTTTAATTACATTTGCTGATCTACTGAACACACAAATTCCTTAGACTTCTGAATTAATACCATATAGGGTACACAATACTTTCTGTAGTACCCATCTTAACACTCACCTTGGATTTCTGGGTGTTTCACCATGTAAAGGAGTGCCCAGCGTAGGGTGGTGGTGGTGGTGTCTGTCCCAGCTGCAAAAAAATCAGTTGAAGGCGGACCATGTTATGCTCATCAAATGTAGATGCAACATCATGAGAGTCCTGAATGGGATATTAATAAGCAAACACAGCAATTATGAAATACTGAAACAGCCTATAGTGAAGACATCATAACTTGGGAGTATGTTGAATTGCATAATTAAATTACACAGATTGCAGATTTCACTTTACCATAGGCAGAGATAACATTGAGTAAGCTAGTTTAGTGTAAGGGTATATTATAAACTGTGACATCGGAGAATCATAAATGTGGATGAGGGCTCAAGCTTGCAGTAGTTACGGGTGAGATTAATTGATTCTTCGAACCAGAGGAATGGAAGTGAAGAAAGACTTCAGAAATCGGAGAGATGGGCAGATTCAATAACCCTCCCATAAGGAGTGATCGAAAAGAGCAGTATCTCCCTTTGAAAAAATGAAAGTAACAAATTAGTAGCAGATAAGAATTAAGAAGTGGAAGAAAGGATAACAGAATCAGTGAAGGATGATGTATTTATTCTTTTATTTGTTCTGTAAATTGCCACATTTATTGCCTTTCACTTCCTTTAGAAAACCGGGAAAAGAACTCTGTCAAAAGGGTATTGTTGACCTGCTGGGACTGAGTTTGCAGTTTGATCCTGTAAGAACTGAGGTGAGTTTCTAAGCTTGCTGAGGTTTGGGCCCACTCACATGTTACACAGGAAGACGAGTTATTCCCAGGATTGACCAGGTGCTGAATTAAGACCTTAAAAAGGCATGACCTTTGAAAGCTCAGTTGGTTTGTTAGTTAAGAGCTGAAGTTATTCAAACTGTGTGAATACAGAACTTTTTATTTTTTACTCACATGCTTTTCTTCAGTTTATTTTAGTGTAACTATCCATTTGCATGAGAAACCAGTCAGGCACAAAGATCCCTATTGTGTGATGTACTTCTCATGTGTTTTTCCTATGTACGAAGCACCCCCTGGCAGCTTGACTAGACCAGCCAACATAGTAGAAGCAAACACTTACTCTTGATATTTTAGATTGGTAGAAATCAATCACGTCCTGGGGCTCCTCAGGCACTCCGTTTTCTCTGTGACTCTGGATTTCCTTCTTCACAAATTCCTCCAGGAAGGCATTGCTCCTGAAGAGATCTTGATGAGTTCCTGGAAGATGCCGCATTAGCCAGGGGAACGTGTCAAAGAGCTGGAGTGAAAGATAGTGTATTGATTAAGCAGAGTGTTCTTTTCTGATCATACGTTTAACAAAAATATTAAAGGAACTTAGCAGGATACTCCCTGAATGCCCTTATTTGACACAATCTCCCTCTATTACAGATGTATTCTGGATTATGGGTAGACAGCCATGAAGAGTCAAAATCTTATTTATGTGAGTAGGTGTGTGGGACAAGTGTTTGAATGTATGCATGTCTAAGACAAAATTAAATTAGAAACTGCATTGTCAGAAAACTTAGAATATAAGAAAGATTATGTTGAGGTATGAACTTTTAAACTACAGTGATAGTATGTAGGAACTAGGCAAGAGAACATGGTTTAAACCCAATCTGTACAAGTCCTAGTTCTCCTGTGTGTTCTCGAAGGAAAGCCTTACTGTTTGAGTCAGGCTGCTAAGGTTGAGCCTGGATTCCCTACAGGGACTAGTGTTTATTTCTATGTTGCCATGTCTTATTCATCAACCTTTCTTTCACAAGCTTACTTTAAATCCGTTTCAGGTCACACATACAAGTTTCTGAGTCCAGGTTGCTTCCTTTGATTAACCACTCACTTAGAATATGAAGCAATCTTAAGACTCACCCTGCCCCACGTGCTCATTAGTTTGTTACCAATGACATCATTTGCTTTAATGAGCTGATGGAATTCTTTATCGTCTCTGGGGAAGCCATGCCCAAAAATCACAGCTGAGACCACATTAGTGACAGAATGGATAATCGCTGGAGAGGGATCCAAGCTTTTCCCTGCAACCACAAAAGGGAAAAATAACTTACTCGAGCAAGTTAGAGTAAACCAGAGCACTGTAGGGCCCGCGGCTGACCATACTTGGCAAACAAAGAGAAACAACAGTAGACTGGAATGGTTTGCAGAATAATTTAAGAGAATATGTCAAGAATTCTATCCACTCCCCTTTTTTTCTTAATACTTAGCTATCAGGGTTATTCCTATGTTCTCTCAGGGGCAAGGATAACCTACCAATGCGATGCGAGATTCCAAGTGTCCGGCACTAACCAAGACATTGATTACTCTCTTTGCAATGGAAAGTTGGTTTCCCAAGCCTCCTTGCCCTTGGCGGTAGCTTGCTTTGATCAGTCAAGGTCTGGCTCAAAGGATATAGTGTGAGGCTTGAGTTCAAATACAGTACAAACCAGATGAAGTTGAAATCAGGATTGTAAGAAAACAAGCCTTTTTGTAGATGCCTCCCATTTTTTGCCCCCAGATGGACTACTAGATGCTGGTTTTCAACTCTGACAGTGCCTTGGAGCCTGCTAACCAGGCCCCAGCCCCACTGCTATTTCCCCCAAACTGATATGTGTGAATAGGTAATCACGATTGGCAAAGGACTTTAACCCGCTTTTAAGTCTCTAGTATATGGTACCAGTGGTCCCCAGGGCATGGGTGTTAAATGGGGCACCAGGGCTTGAAGCACTGTTAGGCCACCCTGAGTGACCCAAATAAACTACTGAAAGCAAGCCTGCCATTGCAGAATGCAGGAACAATGCAGACTGCTAAAACTTGATTTTGCCCTCACCAGGTGTTGCAAAGTCAATGCACTATTTTTAATATATGCCAGTCTCCCTTAAGGAAGGCCTCCTAGAGCCCAGGAGGCAGGGTGCATTACATTAAAGGTGTGGACATGTAAGTGCAAGCTTATGTGCCCCTATAGTGGCCTTTACCATTAAAGGACACTATAAGGGATAGACAGTCCATAGGATAACATGGGCTGGCACGCAGGCAAACCCGAGGTTGGCAGCTCTATTATGGTACTGCCTAAATATGTCATGTTTGGTATCAAACAATGGGCCTCCTCACCCCTAACATGAATCTTGTGTTGAGGACAATGTGGCATGCATCCAGGTGGCCACCTTAGAGGTTGCCCAACTGGTCGCCCCAGTTTTTCCTGTACTCTGACTGCCAGCCTGCTCCTTCTGCCACCAAGACTGGAATCTGACCCTCTGCCAGTAGGTGTGAACTCTCCCAGGAGTCAGAAACAATGGCCTGGATGAGAAGGAGGTCACACCTCCCTCACTGACAGGCCGGCTAGTAGAGTTCCACATCAAGGTTGTGAGCTGCAATAGCTGCACAATCTTTGATATGCAAACAGGCTGCCTTCAAAAGGGGGAAACAGCCCTCCCTCTGTCTCCAGCCACATTTTCACCTGAGCAGGTGGAAAATTAGATAATCAGGAGGTGTACACACCCAGAAGGCTAGAAACACCTCTAGGGTGGGCTACCTGGTCTGTACAGTCGAGGAAGACTTCTGCCATTTTTAGAAGTGGTAGAATAGTGGGTTTTGGGTAGAAAAGGTGACCTATACCCCCATTGGCCACTTGCACCTCTTATTCCCCTAAAGCTATGATTTAAGGGCTATCCCTGCACCAGAACCTCAGTTCTGATCCAACTTGCATCAAAGAGGACAAAAAAAGAGTCCTGAGTCTGCAACAACAGGATTTGCACAAACCAAAAGAGGGAGACTCTGCACCTGTGGCAAAACTTCTGGAACTGCATGACGAGGCTCGTCCTAGGCTAAAGGTCAGTTCCCCCCTGGGCTGGCTTTAGAGCTGGTGGTGCCCAGTGTGACAATGTTTGTTGGCGTCTCCCAATGACCCCCCCGCCACGTATTCACTCACTACCACCCTTTAACAGTTCCCCTCAAGTCTCCATAACCGCTCTCTCCCGGATGCATTTAATTAGTTTTCTAGTGCCAGCACCACTCATACCAGTTTAGGGTGTCAGAGCACTTTACATCACACACACATTACACAGAGACATTCAATCATAGGTGTGTAAATCAGTGTATAGGAAATGTTACATAAGACAGAGGACCATAAGGTGAAGAAGTCACATGTCATCCATACTGGTAGGAGTTTAGTTTAAGAGTTCTTGGTCTGGAGAAGCACAAACTAAGAATTTAAAATGTAACACCATGGTTGGGACAGTGGCGGCCGGCACAAGTAAATGCGGTGTGGCGGGGCAGGGCGCGGCAGTGGGGCAAAGCCAACAGACGACAGAATAGGTATTATTTATTTATTTAACTGTACCTATTCCGTCGTCTGCCGACTACACGCCCGCCCCGCCCCCGCCCGACCACGTTTACCTGTGCCAGCCGCCTCTGGGTTGGGGGTTCTCTTTAATAATCAGAATTGATTTCTATCCAAATGAACCCTTTTTCCAACATTAGGATAACGAAAGACTGACGAAAAAAATCATATAGCTCTAATCTATACCTTGCAGTTTGCATGTAGCTCTTTAAAAGACAGTTAATGGCTCACTGTTCTATGTTAGGATTATAACTTATAAACTGCAAGTAACAAAGGCTCTCTCAGACAAAAGCAGCAACCCACTGACCTATTTACATTATATGCACTTTGTGATCTGAATGGTACATGTTCTTTGCAGCAGGCATAATAACCCTCTGCGCTACCTTACCATGAGCCAAAACTTCCACTAGGCAAACCTCCAATCTCTCTGTAGGAAGAACATTAATCACCTGAGTTATCTTGATATTATCATTGCTGCCTGAAAATTGTTGGAGGCCAGGAATGCAGCAGCAGGTGATTTGAAAACCATAATATACTTCAAACACGACACCCCCAGCCGAAGTCAGCGCCCGGTGCGATTGCACTGGTCGCACCGCCCTAGAGCCGGCCCTGGTTCCCCCAGTGATAGGGACCCTTTGAGAGCCAGAAACAACCTCAGACTCCCTTGGACTAGAGGCACTAGTCCCCTGCAACAGCAGGTAAAAACAACATACTAGAACCAAAGAATCGCTGGTCAACGAGCCCTCGGAGGGATCGCCCAGAAGTAATTGCTCCAGTGCATTGTGGGAATCGAAGTCCTGCCCTCCAAGAAGTTTCAGGCAGCTACCATGTTCCCCCAGACCTCCAGGCGTCAAATTACCTTTCTACTGGGCTTACCCCTGCCAAGGCTTAGTGGTCGCTAGTTCAGCAGTCACCACCTTTACTTGAAGCTGCACCTCGAGGCAGCACCAAGGATAGCCAGGACAACTTTATGGGGTTTTGGTGTAGGGCAGCGCAGCAAGTCATCTTGCTGCGCTGCCCTACGTCAAAGTGAAAGGGCATGAATGCACCATATTTATCCAATACGGTGCATTCCTGTCTTTTCCACCTGCGCCAGCACCATTTCGGCAGCCTAGCAACAACGCAGGCAACCTTTTACCATGGTGCAAGGGTGCCTGTGTTGTCATCAGGATTGCTCCGTGCAGGAAGGGCACCTTCCTACACAAAAACAATCCTGGGAGGCTTTTTCCTCTTTCTATGTGTGCT
Source organism: Calotriton arnoldi (assembly GCA_963921515.1). Lineage (NCBI taxonomy): Eukaryota > Metazoa > Chordata > Amphibia > Caudata > Salamandridae > Calotriton > Calotriton arnoldi. The sequence goes on from CAWUFW010005542.1 coordinate 847,100, forward strand.
GTAGAAGGCAGCACTCATGGAAAGAGGAAAACACAAGGACAAATAACATTATTTCTCCTCGTTGCGCTTCCCCTGGGAAGGTGTAGGGTTTTGGCACATCCCCAGGTTTACATGGTTTTGTAAATCTGACGACACATCAAAATCCATGGGTGTTGTGTGTGAATATCCACTGCAACGCCCATGGAAGGCCTCCCTAGCACAGAGTAAGACAACATAGCTATTTGCGCTGCCTTGCCTTACTCCATATCTACGAGGCCATTCAAAACCACACAAAGTGGCTTTACGTAACCTCATAAATATGATTTTGTAGTGTGTGCCACCAGAACATCACAAAAAGTGACGCTCCAATGGCGCACAGGGCTCATAAATATGCCCCATAATGGCCATTTGTGAGGCATGTTTTTGGGAGTTTTTTGTAGGGTGGTAGATATGACTAAGTAAGGTCACTGGCTTAAGGATCACTAGGGAAAGTATAGTTTTTCAGTTCGGACCTCTGACAGCTCATAGTAACATCCTGATTAGAGAAATGTTCCACACAAGACAGGCATGCATTAGTGTTGATGGACAGTTTAAGTAGCTGGTTGATCAAGGCGTAAGGCATACGGTTCCACTGAAATTACAGGCCAGGCAGGACACTGTGGGCCTGTACACTGAAGGGACACCTTCCTGCACAAAAATAATCAATGGAAGCGATTTCCTCTGCAGAATGCAGCACACATAGAAAGAGGAAAAAACAAGGAGAAATAATGTTATTTCTCCTCGTTGTGACCTCCCCAGCGCCACTCCTTGGGAGGCGTAGACTTTTAACCCTTTTAACAAGGGAGAGGAGTTGGCCTAACGGCTAGGGCGGTCGACCTCGAATCTGGGGAACCGGGTTCGAGTCTCGGCAATGATGCTGAACATCCTGTGATTCTGGGCAAATCACTTAATCTCCCCGTGCCTAACAAAAATGAATGTGTCCTCATGTAACGCAACTAGTGCTCGTGTAAAGTGCTCTAATACCCAATACCTTCGGGTCAAGTTCACGCTATATAAAACTCCGTAAAAAAACAAAACCCATGTTTACTAAATCTGGGAGTGTGTCAAATGCCATGGGAACATAACATAATACAATTTTTGTTTTAGATTTTACATGTGGGCTGTGGCTTGTTTGGGGTATCGGGTGGGAAGTAAATTAATTTTAAGTAATTAATAATTAGCTTTTAATTAATATTAATTATTAATTTGATCATTAATTATGTTAATAGTGTAAATATTTTTCTGTTAAATGTTGTGTGTTGTGTGTTTTGTGGGGGTATATTGATAGAAGTACATTAGTTATGTTTTATTAATATTTAATATATGATAATTGGTTTGTTGATAAATATTTATATTAATAATGTATATAATTTTTTTAAAGTTAAGTTTTAGGAGCAGGTTGTGAGTTTTGTAGGGTTATAGGGTGAGAAGTAACTAAATTAAATTTATGTAATAAATATTTTTTGTTAATAAAAAATTTCTAAATGAAAATGTTTATTTGTATTTATAATAATATTTGTAGGTATTTGTGATATGTATTTAACATTTTAATATGTTTTTATTCTTTTTACTTTTTAATATTAAATATATTTGTATTTTTAATTCAACATATTTATATTTTTCTTTATTTACTTTGTTTTTGAAAAATTTTTTTGGGTTCAAAATATTTTGTTTGTTTTTAATGTTGCACTGACTGGAGTGGGAATAGTAGATTTTAGCCCGCCGCTATCCAACACTATTGCTGTACTGACTGGAGTGGGAATAATACATTTTTCCCCTCCGCAATCCAACACTTTCCGTACTGTTGAACTTTTTGGAGTGGGAATAGTAAATGTTACCCCTCCTCAATACAACACCTTCCCTACTGTTGTACTGATTGGAGTGGGAATAGTACATTTTACCCCCTCAGCAATCCAACACTTTCCTTCTGTTGTACTGACTGGAATGGGAATAGTACATTTTACCCCTCCGCTATCCAACACTTTCCCTACTGTTGTACTGACTGGAGTGGGAATAATACATTTTCCCCTCCGCAATCCAACACTTTCCGTTCTGTTGAACTTTTTGGAGTGGGAATAGTATATGTTACCCTTCCACAATACAACACTTTCCCTACTGTTGTACTAATTGGAGTGGGAATAGTAAATTGTACCCCTCCGCAATCCAACACTTTCCCTACTGTTTTACTGACTGGAGTGGGAATAGTACATTTTACCCCTCTGCTATCCAACACTTTCCCTACTGTTCTACTGACTGGAGTGGCAATAGTACATTTTACCCCTCCGCAATCCAACACTTTCCTAACTGTTACACTCATTGGAGTGGGAATAGTAAATTTTACCCCTCCGCAATCCAACACTTTCCCTACTGTTGTATTGGCTGGAGTGGGAATAGTAAATGTTTCCCCTCCACTATCCAACTGTTTCCCTATTGTTGTACTGACTGAAGTGGGAATAGTAAATCTTACCCCTCCGCATTCCAACATTTTCCCTACTGTTGTACTGGTTGAAATGGTTATAGTAAATATTATATGTCCTCAATTAAACACTTTCATTACTGTTGCATTTACTGGAGGGAGATTTGTAAATTTTATTCAGTTTTATTATTTTTGCGTTGCGTGAAGTGGGAGTAGTATGTTTTTTTATATATTTACTATAATATTTTGCGTAGTTTTGTATAAATAGTAGTGGGCATAGAATATGTATTGAATTTTATATTTTATAATTTATTTTATATTTTTATCATTTACAATATATTTTTGTTTATGTAAAATTATACAATTTTTATTTATTAATGTTTTTTAATTTAAAATAAGTTTTAGTAAATTTTAAGAGTTTTAAGTTGTTTACTTTTTAGTTTAATCAGAATGCTTTTTTGAGAGAT